>JAADXW010000966.1:0-13542 GCA_023337975.1 Phytopythium ostracodes
GACCATACTGCAACTCAATGATTGCCCACTCTCTTACCATTTTGCACCACCTTGAATTTTGATGTTTGTATAGAAAATTCTCGAATACGGCTGCTTTCGAGCTGCGAACAATACGACACAATTTCTAATGCGTTACAGCCAATCATATCCAAACGTGGTCTCAATCTGTGCTGTGGTTGGTGAGAAATCACGATTTTTTGCCCCGTCTTATAATTTTGCACCGCACTTTACATCAGTTGCTTCAACTCCGTCTCTGCGAACTGGTTCAGCGATTTTCCGGACGCCAGTCGCGAACTTTCCAAGAGCTGAGCAGACCGCGCAGCCGTAATGCTGAGCTTCGCAACGACACTCTCGATGGTTCGGTAGTGCATATTGGGACGAGAGAAAAAACAATTCTCGCTAGGAGCCTTGCGCCAGCTTGGGTCCCACAGCTTCTCTGAATCTTGAACGGAGACTTGACCGCCGAAGCCCACTGCATATTCATGCCGCACGTCTGTAACAGTGGTTAGCTCACGACTGAGCTAGAAGTTTCGTTTGCTTGGTTCTGCCTCACTGGACGCACGAGGTGTCGGCATCTGGTTTGGATCATTGTCAGGCGCGTCGATCCCGCCATCATCTACCACCGACACCACAAACTTCCTCTTGAGCACCAACGCCATGCTGGAACGGAGCTGTTGTACCTCCTCTGCCATCACCTGTAGCTTCGCGTTGATGTTCGCGAAGCCTTCTTTCAGCACTGTCGCAATCATTGGAACTGCGGCTTCGAGCGTGGCGTGTTGGAGAGCCGAAGCTGCGGCTGTTTTGTCCGCGCAATCCGTTGCGAACTGCTTGTACTCGGGAGTAGCGAAGAGCGGGTCACACCACATAGTGTGCGCCGGAAACAGACTTCGAAGGGTCACGGAGCTCTGTAAGAACGCCACTCTCAACTTGCGCAGAAGATCGGGGAAGGCTCCACCCGCGATTTCAATGGCGTCACTGCTCTCCGGTTAAGACCCCGCGCGTTTGAGGTCCGGAAACACCATCTTGAGCAGTGATGGGAGTGGCATCACTTGGTTGCGAGCGAGCCAAAAGCAACCGCCCTCAGTCAGAAACCCGGCCAGTGCTCTCATTGCCTTCCGAGGAAGCGAAGTCAAATAGTAGCCCTCCATCTTCTCTGCGTTCCATCGCACAACTCGCCGGACTTGTGCCTCGTCCGCTCCACGCAGCTCTGCCATCCGGGAAGCCGACCCTCGGTTGGCGTGTGCCCGCACTCTGCAGTCAATATCGCACGCCTTAAACGCGCGTTTCACCGCCGCGAGGTGCGTAGAGTATGACATCTCCTTCTTTGGGTCTTTCCCCTTAAATAGATGAGTGTCGTGCCACCACCGGCGAGCTGAGAGGTCGGGGAACGGCTCGAGATTCAGGTGCCATCGACAGAAGAAGTACATATCGACAGCATTTAGAGGGCGCAAGAGAACATTCTTGCACCTCATGGCGGCGCCGTATTCGATGCGGCCAAACTGGTTCGTCTTCCCGCGGTTCATAATGACTGCCATCGCCTTGCAAAACTGGGGGCCTTCGCCCGCCAGTGTCAGTGCCAGCAGACCTGAAAACTGGATAAACCGTTACGATTTGTCTCTGGCGAGAAGCGCGTGGCCGAGCAAGAAGTCTGCTATGTCGTGCAGTGCGCGGCCACACTCCGACGTCTGCTGGAGCCAGTACGTGCTGGCCTCTTCATGCCTTCGCCATCGTAGCCGTCGCTCACTGTTCCAAGCGCGCGGTCGTCGTACGCGTCCTGCTTTCGCTGCGCTTCAGTGCGTCCCATCGTGTTGAGCATGCTGTAGATCGCCTTTTCGCGTGAATGTCCGTGCGTATTACGCCCGAAGACCAACCGTGTCTTGTAGAGATCGACTGCCGCCTTGATGTACGTCTCAATTGATCCGGTCGCCAGTGGTAGTGCTGTTCTATCTGGCCTCTTCTGCCGCTTGTGACCGCGAGAAATGACGACGTCCTTCAGGAAGAGAACGAGTTTCCCCTCGTACACTGTGGACCTCTCCTCGAATTGCTTGGCTTTGCACCAGCTACAGAACTCTTCCTGCTTCGGCTTGTATAGCTTGACTGTTCCGAGCGGGCGGGCCTCATTGTGTTTCTCCAACACGTCGATCAACGCAGCATTGATGGCCTCGGCCAGGTGGGTGTTGATGATCGCGGCGTGCCCGCTAGGCTCGGGGGCTTCAGTCACGTCGGCAGCGTTCATCTTCGATGCTAGACGATCGCAACGGACGCGACATCTCCACCGTTCATCGAGAGCAAAATCTCGTACCCTAATGCTTCTGTCATAGGCTATATCGACTTGCACACTGTACTTCCTCGACCCTCTTAAAAATGATCGAGACGCCTTTGACAAGTGCTTCGAAGTACCCGTAAAAACCTTCCCTAACGCGTCACATTTAGTGTCTCCCACACTATATTAATTTTGCCGAACCGGTTCTTGACACGCCGCCCAAGTGCAGCCATAAGTAGCAATTGATGATTGCTCGACGATCGCCAAGATTACCTCCGCCTGGAACGCTAGGTGATCACTTGGGCAAGGCCTATGGTCAGTTGACGGCCGACTAAGTGAATATGGGGGTGAAGGAAGGTGTACTCCGGTGTACCACTTTATTCAGTGTTATCGTTTTCGTCGCTGTCAGCACTGCTGTTGTCGACAACATCATCCTTGTCCAATACTGGTTGCACACTCGAATCGACGATCGATAGCCCCTCGAGCTCTTCAAGCACACCATTGATGGTAGTTTGCAGCTCTGATTCATCTTTCTCGTCGAGTGGTTCACCACAGAGAAAGCTATCATCAAGCATGCACTTCCGAAAGCCCGCTCGGATGATATCCGCCGATATGTCCTCCCATGCATCACTAGCCCACTTAACTACCATTTCTCTGCCTGGGGCTTTCACCTGGAACGCTAGACCATCTCGTCTGACCCTATGCTCCGACAGCTGCGCCTGCAGCGAACCCATCCAATGCTGCTGCATGCGGTCCTTCATGGACTTGATCCAGACCGCATCAGCAGGCTGACAAAACCACGTCAGGCCAGGAGAGATCTTGACGAGGAGGACGTTGAGGCTGACCGCGTACTCTTGAGCTTCAGGGACCCAGTGTCCACTAAAGTCGTCGAGCAGTAGCATGACAGCCGGGCGGAAGACCGAGCGCCCTTCGAAGTGGAAGCACAAGAACTCCATCGTCAGCGAATCATTCCACCATGCCGTTCTGTTGGCGTAGATGCGCACGTTGTGGGCAGCTTGTAGGGGCTCGACGTCCTTGCATACGTAGTGCCCAAAGCCGTGGCGCTGTTGCATGTTGATCGCGTGCGTATCGGGTTGAGTGGACGGCGCCGCCTTCAGCACGAGGAAGAGCGGATACAGGTTGCCGTCCATGTCGCCCAGAACCATCGCAGTCATCCGATCCTGCTCTTTCTTGCCGCATTCCACCCATACAGTGGACGCCTCGGTGGGCGAGATTGTGGCGCGCGGCAAGACCTCGAAGAAGAGGCCGGTCTGATCTGCGTTGTATATGGTGACGACATCCTCTGCATCAGCTCTGCGTCGCACCTCCTGGGCGAACTTGACGGTGCACTGCATGGCGTCGGGGGGAGACGTCTGGCCCTGGTGCGGAACGACAGCCGATGCCGCTTGAGGAAGCGCCGGCGCCACTGGTATGATGTGGTGAAGTCACAGCGCGGGATGCCGGTTTCCTCGGCAATCTCAAGCGCGCGGAACCGCAGCATCGATGCCGAGATCGGCACGCCGTCACGACGGTAGTCGTTGGTCCACTCAACAATCGCGGGCTCGACCTTCTCGGGCAGCACTGTGCCGACGCCCATAGATTGCGCGCGGCACTGATCTGCCGTCGTGGTGCTTCCAGCGCGCCCCTCGATCATGGAGCGGCGCTTCTTCCACTTGTACAGTAGCTGGCGCTTATTCGGTAGGGTCGGCGAGAAATAGCGAGTCAACGTCGCTGCAGGGCTCCCATGTTGACGCAAATGGTTGATAACCTCAAGTTTAAACTCATAGGTGTACGGCTGCCGAGTGAAGAGCTTCTTTTTGCGGCCGCCTCCGCGGAGGCAAGGACGCCCTACCTTCTTGTCCATCACGAAAGTGACAGTGGGTGAGCCAGCCAAATTAGCGTTCGCAGGTGGCCACAGCTGTAGAATCGGTGGAGGACATTGATCGCTCTGTAGCGTCCTAGATGAAGCCACCGCTGACCTAGGATTTCCTTTTTTACGGAAAATCTGTAAATACGTATCTGCACTTTCAGCACTTCGAATAGAAGGTTGACATCAATGACATGTCGACGCCTTTGACAGGAGCATTAGGGTATAAGTATTACTTGATTTGGCAGTATCTGTGTTGGATTGAAAACGGCAGGTCACAAAAATACGCAGGTATTAAGTAACCCCATGTTTTGCGCGTCCTACCTGCCAATACAAACTTGAATTTTGTATGCAGCCTCGGACGCCGTCCGGACGGGAATACATAGACGGCGGGGTAATAGTGTGCGACACCTGTATATGTCACAAAAGTCAACGTCCAATTCGCTTCTTCCATACAATATCCAAGTACTTTGCACTGCATGGTGCATATTTTTGGGGCGATCGGATCGGCACGGCATCGGCTCGTGCGCATGCCTCGACCAGCCGGAGCTGCTCGCTCTTCCGAGCCGCGTCGGCCGCCCCAGGGGCACTGCGACGCCCCCGTTTCGCTGGTCTTACCTCGCGTCCCGCTCGCAATGGTACCACTCGCGCCGCCGCCGGCTCAGAGGCCCAACTGCGCGCCAAACGCCACGACTCTGGTCCAAAACCGCGATCCAAGGTTGTCACTGGCTAGGACGCGTTGCAGTCCTTTACATTGACACAACCACAGTCGCCGCCGATGCTGTACGAGCAGGCACTGCTGATGGCAGGTAGTGATCTGCCGCCGCAGCCCAACGCGCGGCCGCACCGCTCGGGGCTTCGTGTGGTGCGCGTGGCACGCTTCCAGACGCTGTTCGCGGCCGTGGGGCTCTACTCGTTCGGGTTTCTCGTGTACTTGGCCGTGAGCACCAGCGGCGCGCTGTCCTTGGCGCCCGCCATGAGCGGCAGCAACGCACTTCAGGTGTTCCCCATCGCCGTCGGCAACGATGCGCCGCGAGAGTTCGGCGGCGGCGCAGTGCGTGCGGACGGCAGCAACGACGCGGAGAGCGGCGGCGGCAGGCGAGGGCCCAACCTGCGCTGCCTCGGGTGGAAGCAGACGGAGAACTGCGACCCGGACGCGCCCATCATTGCCAACCGGAACCGCACGTGCGACCAGTTCGTGCGCGGCGCCATCTCGGGCTACTGCCTCATGGTGGACGAGGACTCAGGCGAGGAGGTGCGTGTGATGCGCACCACGTGCCTCAGCGTGCGGCCCGACGTGGTCTTCTCCTGTCGCCACGCCGGTGAGTTCGCCGACCTGCGCTTCGCCGTCAACTCGCTCGCCAGCGACCTGCGGTTGAAAGGGGACGAGCAGGCCGCGACTGTCGACCGCAACGCCACCGCCGAGAACAGCAACAACGACTCGGTCGTCGCGCTGCCTCTGGACGACGGTGACAATGCCACCGCTGTTCGCAACGCGACCAGTGAAGGCACGGACGGGATCGTGATGGTGGTGTACCCCAAGCTGCTGGTAAGCGCGGTCGCGTCGCTGCGCGTGCTGCGCGAGTCGTTCCACTGCTCGCTGCCCATCGAGCTGTGGTACTCGGCGGCCGAGATGCGAGGCGCCAACATCTCGACGGAGGCGCTGGAGGCGCTGACTTGCAACGGCACGAGCGACCGCAGGCTGCTCACGTTGAGAGCGCTGCCGTCGTCGACCGAGAGGGAGCAACGGGTCTCCGGGTTCAACACCAAGGTGTTCGCGATCGCGCACTCACAGTTCGACCAGGTGCTGTTCCTGGACGCGGACAACGTACCCGTGCGGGACCCGAGCTACCTGTTCGCGACGCGCGAGTTCCGCGAGTTTGGCGCGGTCTTCTGGCCCGACTTCTGGCACCCGGACCACACCATCTTCAACGTGCGCGGCGCCTCGCTGCTCTGGGAGCTGCTGAACCTGCCGTTCGTCGACATGTTTGAGCAGGAGAGCGGGCAGCTGCTGATCGACCGACGGCGCGCGAGCCGAGCGCTGCGGATGCTGCAGTTGCTGGCGTTCCACGAGCCCAACATCATTTCGCGGCTCAAGCTCGCGCACGGCGACAAGGACCTGTTCCGGCTCGCGTGGCTCAAGACGCAGACGCTCTTCTACATGGTGCCGCACCCCCCGGGAACGGCAGGCACCGTGCGCGACGGCAAATTTTGTGGCATGTCTATGGTGCAGGCGGACCCAGCGGGCGACGTGCTGTTCCTGCACCGCAACGCCAAGAAGCTCACGGGCGGCCGAGGCGTTCGGCGCAAACCCGACGAGCGCATCTGGACGCACCTGCAGCGGTTCCAGTACCTCGGACTCGAGAGCGACGCACGCAGGGTCTCGGCAGCGTCCACAACCGCCGTAGAGCCGACAAGCGCGCCACCCACGCGCGCGCCAGGCATCAAGATCCGGTCTGGCAAGCTCGAGATGGGCTACGAGATGATGAAGCGCAGCTACCAGGTGCAAATCTACAACGGCGCGCCGCAGTTCGACGCCACACAGTGGTGCTACGGCCAGATGGGGCTCATGACGGCGCGCTACAAGACCGTCCCGTGGGAGGAGACCGCGTTCCCGCACATTGAGCGCGAGCTGCTGCGGTTCGCGCAGGACGCGGCCAGCGAGCTGCCGCCGGAGAAGAAGATCCCGCTCATGATGGCGCCCACCAGGCTGAGGGTCGGCGGACATTGATGGGAAATAGAGGACCGAAGGACAGGGAGAAGGTGGTGATGGTATTTATGCCGGTTGGGCCAGCTTTGGGAGCGTGATGGAGCGGCTGGCCGAGCCATCGCAACGTGTACAATAGAAGAGAAACAGGCTCATCAGCTCACCTATAAGGGGAAGCACTGTATGTCGACGCCATGTCTAACGAGGAGGTCCAGCAAGAGAGCTTCTGTTGCGGATGGCTACACTTTAGCAAAGTACAGTACTTCGACGTATGACTCAGTTGAAGCTGATACAGTACCATACTTTACAAAATGTCTAGCTACGTCTACCAATTATCCGTGTTAAAGAATGAACGATTTTACCTCTTAAAAGTATTAAATCAATACGTATTTTTTAAACTGTCCCCAAAACCCTATACCCTAAATCCTATTGAGGAGGGCATCAAAGCGAAGGTTATGGCCTTGGTACGAAAACTTCGCTTTGCACCAAGCCGGCATAACCTTCAAAGCCACGTCTGAGCGTTTGACCCTAGTCTTGCAGCGCTGCACGTTGCGCTTTGTCTCGCCTGCCTACGGCAGGCGACTTTTGTGGTTGTACTGACACTTGTTAGGAAGGTGGGTTAGTAGAGTACTGGTTCGCCTGTCTTTACCCAGATCATCGGTAAAAGTAGACCCTTACAAAATAGTGTGTGCCCCTTGGCCCTCGTCTTAATTTCCAGTCCTTATCTTGTTTCATATAGTATGTAATTGGTCTGGATTGTTGTTGAACTTTGCTGGACGCCACTCAAAATTCCACCCAGGTGCTCGAAAGAAAAATCCGGGTGTGTACCGTAAGCTACTTTTATCATACTGAAATTAAGTAAAATATCTGACTGCAATGTATTTACATCCATCATACTGAAAACAAGTTTAAAATATCTGAATAGTGGACACAAAAAACAGCCCCCAACATCTCAGGGGATCCGGTGCCACTGTCGATCCAGCCCTACCCTCAGTCTGTCCGGTACTAAGTTGCTCCTTAAATCGATACATTTATTTTTTCAAGTAAGTATTTAACCTGAACCGCTTATATCGACAAATACAGGCGAGTCAGCACTTTCGCTTCTAAATCACGTGGATGAAGCCGTGGCGTTGGACACGGCTCCTTCAGCATCCGTTCGCAACTGAGGACTCTCCCTCGATCCGTTCGCAGTACTGTATTTTATCCAAGTCACGTCCAGGATCCGTGGCGGATCGTCCGCCACAGTTCCTAATCACGGATTACATCCAGTACAGTAGTACAGTATGCGTCAGCGCGGACGCGGTGTCCTCAAATTGGATTGAGGACCCTCGTCCGCAAGTCCATTCTGTCGGCATTCCGCACAATAAGGTAAATCACGGACGAATCACGGACGTGGCAATCTGATACCCCCAATGTGGTCCGTACGTCCGCTCCATGTCGGGGCCGCGCGGACGTCCACAGCGGCTCCGGCCACGCCTGCGGACCCGCAGCCCTCATCCCCGCGGACCCACACGAGCCGCAAGCCGCTTGCCATGTCCGTGGGCATTGCACTATACGCCGCATGTCTGGTCTTCTGGTGGCTCTACATCCGCGATGATGCGTCCCCACTCGGTCGCCTTCAGCTGTTCATGGGTCGCGCGGATGACAGTGTTGACACGACGTCCGCAGGTGACATCCGCACATCCACAACTCTTGTGGTCCCGCAGTCCATCCGCGTCCCCAAGTACAAGTGTCTGGGCTGGCGCCAGACCGGTGGATGCGACCCCAACGGGCCCCGAGAACCGGACAAGGACCGGCCGTGCGGGACGCTCATTAGCGGCGGCGTGTCCGGCTACTGCGCGCTCGAGGACATCGATAGGAGCGAGGAGGTGCGCGCGCTGCTGGCCAACTGCTCGACCATCCGCGGGGACATCAAGTTCAAGTGCAGCCAGGTCGCGGACATGGCCAAGATGCCCAAGGAGCTGGATCGCGTGGTCGCACAGGCCCGGTGGGACGAGACTGCGGCCGCGGCCGCGGCCGCAGTCGCTGCAAACGGTCCGCGTCCGCAGAATCAGATCCTGCGCGGTGCGGACCCGGATGCCGCGCTCGTCCCCAGTGCGGATGGTGGTCCCGTCCGCAACGGGATCGTCATGGTCGTGTACCCCAAGCTGCTGGTGAGCGTCCACGCGACCGTGCGTATGCTGCGGTCATTCGGCTGCACGCTCCCCATCGAGTTGTGGTACCTGGAGAGCGAGCTGGGCAGAGATCCGACGTCCCGTCCCATCCTCAAGTCCCTGCTCGCGGACTACGGCCCGCTCTCGCTCGAGCCGATCGCGGACGGCCACATCCTAGGGTTCGCCACCAAGGTGTTCGCCCTCGTCCACAGCCAGTTCGACCAGCTTCTGTTCCTGGACGCGGACAATGTGCCTGTTAGAGACCCGAGCTACCTTTTCACGCAGAGCGCGGCTTTCCGATCGACGGGCGCGGTCTTCTGGCCCGACTTCTGGCACCCCAGGCACACTATCTTCAACATCCACGCGCACTCGCCACTGTGGGAAATGGTGGGCACGCCCTACGTCGACATGTTCGAGCAGGAGAGCGGGCAGCTGCTGATCGACCGACGGCGCGCCAGGGCGTCCGGCGCGCTGGCGGCGCTCGAGTTCCTGGCGTACCACGAGCCCAACCACTTCGCCACCCTGCGCTTCCTGCACGGGGACAAGGACCTGTTCCGCCTGGCCTGGATGAAGACTGGCACGCCGTTCCACATGGTGCAGCACCCGCCGGCCGCCGCAGGCTTCGTCAGGAACCCGCGCTTCCGCGGCGGCCAGTTCTGTGGCATGACCATGGCGCAGTTCGACCCGGACGCGGCCGTGGACGCGGGCGCGGACGCGCTGCTCTTCCTGCACCGCAACGCCAAGAAATTATCGGGGACCGAGGACGTCGAGAAGGACCGCCTGTGGACGCACCTGCAGAGTTTCGTCTTCCCGGACGCGGGCGTGAACGTCGCGGACGCGCGCGAGGCATACGAGTACGTGGGCGAGCACTTCAACGTGGACATCCACGGGTCGCCCACAAAGTTCGCGCGCACGTCCATGTGCTACGGCGGCGACGGCAAGGAGCACTTCAAGCTGGAGGAGGTGGATGCGCTGCCCTGGCACATCCGCGAGCTCGAGGACACGCTGCTCGCCTTCGCCAAGGAGGCCGCGCGGCTCGGCGTCGAGCAGGAAGCGAGTGAGGCGCCCAGCAACGCGTAGGAGAGAGTCTGAACACGCTAACTAAGTTATTTTGTACAACACTTGATCCCCTTCCTCAGTCCGTCTCGGCCATGGCGGCGGCCTCCCGCGCGTAGCCGCGCAGTTTTCGCTCGAGGCCGGCGAAGGGCAGGTCCTGGACGCGCTGCAGCTCGAAATGAGGCGCCTCGAGGGGCTTCTGCCGCCCGTAACACGACTGCCAGTCGGGCACGAGCGGCGGCAACTTGTAGATGTCGACGACGTAGTCGCTCGCGCGCGACGCGTTGCGGAACGAGAGCAGGTGCGTCCAGATGACGGGGTCCGGCAGCCCGTCCGCCGCCTCGGGAAGGTCCCTGGCCTCCCTCTCCACGTCGTCCTGGCCCTCCTCCTCCTCCTCCTCCTCGTCCACGGTGATCCCCCTCCTGGTGAGCACCTCGCGTCGCTTCCTGTCCCTCTCGACGCGCTGCTTGTCCCGGTCGTCCTCTTGCTCGGGCGGCTCGGGCCTGACGCCCAGCAGCTTGCGCGAGTTGCGGTGCAGGAAGAGCACGCGGCCGCGCGGGTCGTGCTGCACCATGGTCAGGCCGCAGAAGTCGGTCCCGTTGACGAGCAGGCCCGCGAGCGCCGGTGGGAGCTGCACCATGTGGAACGAGGCGCGCGCCTTGAGCCACGCAAGGCGAAAGAGGTCCTTGTCCCCCCAGACGAGCCGCAGCCGCTCCAGGTGGCTGGGCCGGTGGAACGAGTAGAAGTTGACGAGCGCCAGCGGCTCGGCGTGGCGCACACGGTCCAGCAGCAGTTGCCCGCTCTCCTGCTCGAACATGTTGACGGCTCTCAGGCCCAGCAGCTCCCACACGAGCGACTTGGCGTGCACGTTGAAGATGGTGTGGCCCGGGTGCCAGAAGTCGGGCCAGAAGATGGCGCCCGTGTCGCGGAACTCGCGCGACGAGAAGAGGAACGTCGGGTCCAGCGCCGGCGCGTTGTCCGCGTCTAGGAACAGCAGCTGCGCGAACGCCGAGTGCGAGATGGCGTGGATCTTGGTCGCGAAGCCCACGGCGCGCCGGTACTGCTCGTCGATAGCGCGCAGCGTCACGGGCCCAAAGTCCGCGAGCAGCTTGAGCAGTGCGCGCTGCTGCTTGGGCGCCTTGGCCACCTCGTCCTGCCGGAACCAGATCTCCACGGGCAGCACGCAGCCCAGGTCCCTCAGCGTTCGGACCGTGGCGTACGCGCTCGGGATGAGCTTGGGGTACACGACCATGACGACGCCGCGCGCGTCGGCGCCCGAAGGGCGCGCCATGAGCCCGCGGTCGCTCGTGTCAGCCAGCTGTGCGCGCACGGCATTCCGGGCCTGTACGGGGAAGTTGGCGAAGTCCCAAGCCTCGAAGCAGCGGAAGCGCGCGGCCGGCGCCAGCGACGTGCAGTGCACGTGCATGACGCGGAAGAGCTCGCCCGAGTCCTTGTCCTGCACCTCGCAGTAGCCTGCCTGCCCCGGGGGCACCACGTGCGTGCACGGGTGGTCGTTGGTCGGGTCCCGCGGCCCGAACGGGCTGCAGCCGCCCGTCGCGCGCCAGCCCACGCACCGCATGCGCCGCGGTTTGTCCTCGTCGCCCGCGGGCGGCAGCATCTTGACGCCGCGCGCGTGCTCCACGGCCGCGCGCATGGTCTCGGCGTCCACCGTCGGCTTGGGCGCGGGCGCGTCCGTGATGCCGGACCGCGCGCGCGGCCCGACCTTGGCCAGCTGCGCCAGAATATCGCGCGGAGACAGCGGCGCGCCGTCCGCGCCGTGGCCGCGCACCGCCCGCGCCAGGTCCACGGGCTTCCCTTCTCGCTCTTCTTCCTCTTCTTCTTGCTGCTCCTCCTCCGAGAACGGCACGCCGTCCAGCACCGCATCCAAGTCGTCCGCGTACACGGCGTCACCGTCCCGGAAGCGCACCACCTGCACGCGCGCGCCACTGCTGCGCTTGTTGTAACGCCGCCACCAGTGCGAGAGGGACGCCGCCGACGGGCTCGGGAGCGCGCATGCGAGGTACAACACGAGCGACAGCGCGTAGACCGCGGTCAGGAGCAGCAGCGCGAGCGTCAGACGGGAGCGCGGGTGGCGTCTGTGCGCGCTGCTGGACGGACTGGGCGGCGGCGGGGGCGAGGTCGCCAGGCCTTCGGAGGGAGCGCTGGAGGGCCCCAACTCGACGTCTCGGGGGCTTGGGGGGCCGCGCAGGGGCCGGCGCAGACGCTGCGAGTCCGGCGAGCGCGCCATTCCATTCCAATGCGCGTGAAAAGGTATGGGGATTTGTAAAGGGAGAGGTATACGTTAATGTGTGTATAGTATACAGTGATGGAGCTGCTCAGAGCGCGAGTCCAACGTCAAGAAGGGTACGCTTGACATGCTAGGGGTGGGGGGTTAAACTATAAGAGACACCTTTTTTTCAAAAGTATTCTTATTAATACAATATTTTTGAGGTTATTCAGCGGGGTATACCACGCAAAACTCCAGCGTTTTCGCTACATTTTAGCAGTTTTCCCGCCAAAAATAGAAATGCAAGCAAAGGTATAAGCATTTGAAAAAAATATCACTAAATTTAGATTCAATTTTGAGCAATATTATTTTTCCTAATTAGCGTAAAAATATTGCTATATCCAATGCCATAGTCAAATATTTGCAAAACGATCTCTAAAAACCCAAAACGAATGTTGCAATGCTTGGTGACCACAATGTACTTAAGATTCCTCCGTTGGTTTCCCCCCGTTTTCTCTGAGCATCCCAAAAAAAAACTCTGGACCAATGTATCTATTTCAAACGCCTATTACAAAAACCTAAAAAAGCTTAAGGATACTTTAAAAAAAAGGTGTTACACGTATACTGCTGAAGCATATGAGTGCGGCGAACAAAATGGTACTAATTCTATTGATCTCTAGACAATCGCCTCTGAAGTTTGGTGCCTGTCTTTCGTACTTAAGTGAAATTTTAAGAAAATCATTTTTCATTTCTTTTGGGCTACATGTTTACAAATCTTGGACGAAAATCGTTTTTCAACTAGAAGGAGAGCGAATTGGACAATGGCTATTGGCTTAATCGATTCAGCGCCCAAAATATATCATTTTTCACCCAAAACAAAAAGTAGCATTTTGAATTTTCAGAGTGATGTTTATTTTGAGAGGTAAGAACTTGGCGGGAACTTTGAATTGTGGACCAATCGGCAAACCAAAATGAAGCAGAGACGCTAATCTTTGCGATGATGTATCTATTTCGCAAAACAGTAAAAGGTTGATTAGCGTCATTTTGTTCGCCGCGGTCCCATATGCTTCAGCAGTACAGTGCGCGCCAATGAAACGTGAAAATGGCCGGCCGGTCGCATATCTTAGTCAATAATAGGTTTTCGAAAGCGCAAAATGCCTCGTTTTATAGCCAATTGCGAGATCTCTCGAATAAAACAGTTTTCAGCGGATAAAACGCATTTTTGACGCAGTTACAGTTAAAATTTTGATGGAGCTGGCATTCGTAATA
>JAADXW010000967.1:0-13528 GCA_023337975.1 Phytopythium ostracodes
AATCAACGCCCCCCTCCCCCCCCCCAACCCACAACGCGCAGTCGCCGCCCGGTTCCGTAGCCAAATCGTGTTGCATTGGCTGCGAGCGCCCCGTCCAGAGCGCCGCTCATGTGTGTCTGTGTGTGAAAAAGCAAAAGCAAAACCGAATCCTCCTCTGCGTGTCGAGTGCGTGATCCGTCTGTGTGTGTGTGTCGTGTGTGTGCGCGTGTGGAGAACTACTTGAGCAGCGCGCCAGAGTGCCGGAACGCGTCGCCGAACGAGTGGAACGCGCGCTCGCCCTCGTCATCGCCCCCGTAGAGGCCGCTCGACAGCCCGCTCGACGCCGACAGCGACACGATCGCGGGGTCGTGGAACGACGGCGTCGACGTGGCCGCCGTCGGCTGCCCAAACGCGTCGTGGCTCTGCCAAGCGCCCAGTCCCGACTGCGGCGGCGTGCGGTTCGCGCCGACGCTGTTGCTGCGCTGGAACAGGCGGCGGCCGCTCGACACCGGTGGCTCCTCCATGGCTCTGTTCGGGAAGTCGCCGCCGAAGCTGATGTTGACGTTCGGCAGCATCTGCTGGAGGAACACGAGCCCGTTCGCGCCGCCGTCCTCCGCGACGCCCATCGCGTTGTTCGGCATGCTGGCGGTGCGGTGCAGCGTCGGGCCGCCGCCGAACGCGCCGTGGAACGGACTCGACCGCGGCGGAAGCGGCGGCGGCATCGACGACGGTGCGCCGCCCAGTGGAGGGAACGCCGACGTGTCGTGCGGGGACGGGAACCCCAGCGGAGCCGCCGCGCTCGACGTGGGCGCCGCATCGTAGCCGCTGAACGAGTGCCGGTGCGCCAGCCCACCGTCAAACAAGTCGTCCGAGCGGTGGTGCGCCGGGCTGCTGTGGAGCGACAACGACTCGCCGCGCGAGTTGGCGAACGCGAACCGCGACGTGCCGTTCGCAGGCGTGCCGTGCGCCAAGGGCGCGGCGCTCAGCTCGACGCCCAGCAGCCCGGCGAGCGCCTCCGACGACTCGTTGCGCTGGCTGAAGATGGCATCGATCGACGCGAACGACGACGACGACAGCGCCGACTGCGGCGCGGCCATCGGCGCGCTCGTCCACGCACTGTCCATCACGCTGTCTGTGCTACTACTACTGCTGATCGCTGGCCGGTGGATGCCGCCCTCAAAGCCCAAACCGAACGGACTAAACACCGCGCCGCCTCCGACGCCGACCGCGTCGTCCGCGTCGTCCGAACGCGCGGCTACTGCGGCCGGGAACGGCTGCGCCCACGCCGGCTCCTGCACCGTCGACCCCGTCGCGAGCTTGAGCGCCTCCAGCGGCCCGACGACCGCGTCGACTGCCTGCTCCTTTTCCTCCCGTGCCACCGACGTGTCCACGCGCAGGTTCGGCTTGCCCGCGTCGTCCACGCGCGTCGCTATGGACGGCGAAGACGCTGCTGCCGTCGCGGCCGATGGCCTGGGACTAACTGCGCGCGCGACCACCTTGCTGTACGGCGCTTCGTTTCTGGACACGCGCGGCCTGGGCGACGCAGAACCCGAACCGGAGTCTTCGCCGCGATCGGACCGCGCCTGGCGAGATCTAGCATGGCTGGGCGTGCCGCTCGGTCGTCTCCGGCCGACAGCGGGCAAAGGGGACGAGGAGGAGGCAGCCGCGGCGGGCGGAGGGGACGAAGAGGACGGGGACGACGACGACGAGAACGTAGCGCCCTCCTCGTCCTCGTCCTCGTCCTCGTACCGGTCGTGGCGGCGGTTGGGCGCCGGCGGGAACGTCGAGCCCGCGCGCACCTCATTGTTGTAGCTCACGCCCGTCACCTCCCGGAATGCCTTGCCAGAGTGGAGCGCTGGAACGCGTCGTAAACGTGAGTTTTAATTAAACAGTAGGGCATTTCGATACAACCATAAAGCAACGCACCCGTCTGCATCTCCTCCTTGGTGAAGCTGTCCTCCTGGTCGCCCAGCTCGTGCAGGTACAGGCACTCGGGGTTGTTGCACTGCAGGTTGCGCAGGAAAAAGTTGCAGTACTTGGTCGTCCCGAAGGACGCGCGCAGCACGGCGCCATCCAAAATGAACCCATCGACCGCCATGATGCACGCGAGCGCGTCGTCCTTGACGGCGAACGTGATGTAGGCGCTGGCCGTGGCGTTTGCGCGGTCCGAGTGCAGGTGCGACTTGTTCACGACCGCCTTGACGATCTTGCCGTACTGCCCAAAGCACGCGCGCGACCGCAAAATCTGTCATAATACACCACCATAAAGTCACGAAACGCCCTCCTTCTCCCCACAATTTGTCAATTCGAAACGCCCTACCTCCTCCTCGGCAAAATGCTGCGGCAGGCCAATCACGTAGACGAGGTTGCGCTGCATGACGCGCACGTTGGCCAGGTTCTTGCGGTTCATGGTCGGGTACTTGGACTGCGCAGCGGTCCGGCGCTCGTGTTTCTCCTTCTGCTTGCGCTGCTTTGTCCGCCGCATGACGCTAATGGGGGACAATTCGACACGCGTCAGTAGGTCATTTCGACGCTTTTTCCGGCCCCAAAAGGTAAGTAAACGCACTCTTCCCGGTCCAGCGGGTTCTTGTGCTTGGACAGCTCCGAGTAGGGCGCGCGGCACGCGGGGCACAGCCCGTTGTACTCGTTCTTGATCTGGTGCCAGCACCATAAGCACACCTGTGAATAGGGCAAGTAGGGCGGATCAGTCACAATGCCCTCCCTCCCTCCATTTAAACACCGCGGACGGACCTGGTAGCCGCAGGGACAGGCGTTGAACGTCTTGTCCGTTAGGTCGAGCTCCTCCATGCACAGCGGGCAGCACTCAGGCTCCTCCTCGTCGGCCATCGTGGCAGGTAACTAAAAGGTGGAGGCGGTGAGGGCGAGACGGGTGGGGCGCGCTTTCTGATCCTTTCAATTGTGTGTTTGGGGCTAGTGCGTGGAAAAAGTTAGGCAGGAGAGCGAAGGAAAACAACCAAACCGGCGTGGGGGGCGCGGCGCGTAGTTTACACGGTAAATTATGCTGCGATCGGTAAATTACATCGTCGCTGTTGAGGGGAAAACCCCGGTTCTTTTTCTGACTGGGAGCGGGTGTGGGAATAAGGGGACTGGGGGAGGGCGGAGAGGAGTGGACTCTACCCTACCCCGTGTCTGCCGTTTGGAGGGAGCTGTAATCGATATATCACGGTATTAGCATTGGGCGACTTTACGACCGGGTAGCGTGCCACTGTTTTAGAGTTCCGCCCCACCCACGGGTGGGTTTGGTTGGAGGGGTGACGCGTTCTGTAAAACTGCACCCTATTTTAGGTTGAAGTGTCCCTCCGCGTCATTGTCCAGCTCGTTGAGGGGCGAAATCGTCATAATTCCCCCCTCTGGCAGCCCTAAAATTCTCTGCAAAGTGTACACACTCCCCCCTCACACACCCCAGTCGGAGTTCTTGTACAGGATCTTAACATGACAGTTGGATGGTCTGATTCTCCCTCTACACGAACTCTTGCCTTCACAATGCTCGCACCTGTTCCCAGCGGTGTCTCGTCCCCCCTCCCGCCGCCAGATCCCAAGGGGTCGCCAGCGCTTTGTTTCGTTCCGTCAATTCGTTAAACGCCCTCCCCACATAGGGCCGAGTAGGGCGTTTACCGCAATTCGGGCAACGCCATGACCATGAGCTCCTCGGGACTGCAGCACGTGGCGGGCGCGTCCTTCTTCCCGACGGCCAAGGAGCTCTCCAGCGGCATCCAGTGGTTCAAGGACCACCCGGTGCTCGCTGCCGCCGCCGCCACCGCCGTGTCCGTCATCACGTACCTGAACGCGACCGAGCGCGGCGAGGAGGCGAGTGACGTGCCCGGCGGCGCCCTACCGCCACTCTATGCAGGGGACTGCGGCCCGGAGGCGGAAGAGGACGACCAGGCGACGCGGCCGGCGCTCAAGTCGGCCGTGCGGTCGCCGCTCGGGGACGGCAGCCCGCTCGCACGCCGGTCCAGCGGCGAGGGGAAGCTGTCGGCAGCCGTGAGCTGGTGCGACGAGCACGGCGGGAGCCTCACGCAGGTGTTCGAGGAGCTGATCGCCTCGGTCGACGACGACGAAGAAGAGGATAACGAAGAGGAGGACGACGACGAGGTGGACCTGGACCAGCCCCTGCGGTTGTTCGACCAGCGGCGGGCGCGGCGGCGCCCCTCCATCACCAGCACTGCCAGCAGTAGCAGCAGTAGCAGTAACAGCGACGGTGGAGAGCGGACGACGCTGATGAGGAAGAGCGCAACGGCCGCGAGGCTGCTGGACGAGCAGGCGCCGTCCTCGCCCGCTCCTATGTCGGCGGAGGAGCTGCAGACCGAGTCGCCGCAGTGGGGGTGGTACGTTCCCATCACGCCGCCGCAGGACCAGTTCCTGACGGCCATGCCGCGCGCCATGGCCACCGTCCAGCCCCTCGGCAGCCACTCGGCGGCGGCCTCGCTCGCGCGCCAGCGGCCGCTCTCGTCGGTTCTGGCCGACTCGCGGCGCGGGTGAAGCGCGCGGGTGACGAGCTAAGATGTCGTGCAGTTTGCTAAATATATAACGAGCGTCAACGAGGAGTCCGTGTCACGTCGGAGAAGCACATGAATGGTTACATCGGGCACTGACGAGACGCTGCAAGCGTGCTGCCGATCCACGAGGTCGCGGTATGTCCTGGCTACAAGCTACATCTCCATCGGCGTTACCGTCGTGGTCATGGGACGCGCTTTAGGGTGCCGTTTAGCTTTTGCAGTCTGCTAAAGAGACGAGTGCGTCCGTGAACGTGGAGACTGCCGCATCGTCGGAGGTATCAGCCAAGACAGATGAGGGAATGAAGACGGCATACAGCGATGAAATCGACTTCGAATTCGCCTCACATTCAACGTCGCACGATTGTTGCCACTGCGTTCGCACGTGCAAGTTCCTCGCTGATGCCACAACTGCTTCCAGACCAGTCACACGCATAAACAGACCAGCATCACGCCGCAGCACGCCCCGCATCATTCGCATCCGACAATGCGCCGCCTAGGCGCGGACTTGGTCCACCCACTGCTTGATGAACGGCCTCGTGTGCGCACGGTAAACGTCGTCGTTCAGCAGCGCCTGGCGGTCGAACACGCTAGGGTAGTTGAACACAAGCCAACGCAGAATCTCGAGGTGGTTGCCTTTGCTGGCATATTAGTCGAGCACGCAGCCCGTGCACGCGCCCTGAAATGCGCGCACCGTGCACCCCTCCGAGCGTGGACGTGCAGATACAACAGCACGTCGAAATGGTCACCCGTGGCGGCAGCATCCATCGCATAAGTCGTACCCCCATCAGTTCGGTTCTCGTGGAGCCACTTGACCGTTTCCAGACGACCATAAGACGCAGCATAATCCATGGCGCTCGTTGTACAGCCTTCCGGTCGGTTGGCATGAAGCCACTCGACCATTTTAAGGTGGCCAAAAGCCCATCGCTTCCGTTGTGCAGCCTTCCGATCGGTTGGCGTGAAGCCATTTCACCACTTCCAGATGCCCACCGCTAGCGGCCTTGTCCATTGCTGACCCAGTGCACCCTTCCGACCGGTTGGCGTGAAGGAACTCGACAACTGCGAGGTGCCCACCGCCCGCAGCACAGTTCCTTGCAAAAACCAAACAGACCTCAGAGCGGTTGTCGTGTAGCCACCGCACCACGTCCAAGTGTCCGTTTGCGGCCGTAACATCCATCGCGTCACTCGTAGACTCATCCGTCCGGTTCTCATGAAGCCACTGGATGACGTCCAGGTGACCATTTATCGCAGCGCATTCGATTACTTGATCGCTGCCTCGAATCTGCAGCCACGGAAGACGGAGCGCGTGGACCCACTTGAGGATCTCCAAGTTCTCGGTGTTTGCCGTTGGGTAAATGAAGAATATGTACTGGGACTGCCGCGAGCGACTGTCGTCGCCATCTTCGCCGCTACAGCTGCGGGCTTGCCAGCGCTGGTATTGGTCGTTCAGATGACCGACAAACCACTGAATCACGTCCAGACGGCCGGCTTTAGCTGCCACGGCGAGCTCCATCCCGTCGCACTCGTACCCTTTGTTGACGGCCCATTGCAGGTAACCCAGCGTCGCCTTCCCGAAGTTGTCGCTGCTCACGACGTGCCAAGCTGGATAACGCTTCGACAACCACTCCGCGACATCAATTTGACTCCCCCTTTGCTACGCACCACATCGCCTCCTCGTCGACCACAACGTTGCCTCGCTCTTCCGCAAGCCATTGGACGATTTGCAGATGCCCGTTCTTCGCTGCAGCATCGACACCCTTGGTCACCAGAGTATCGGGAAGATACACTATCGTGAGCCAGCGAACCACCTCGAGGTCTCCGCGTGCCACCACAGACATGATGCTGTCGTTGAAAGCCACTCGCGGTAGAATGGATCCGTCAGGGGAGCGTCGGACGAGCTCTCATGCACACAGACACGACGCAGGACCCGCAGCGACCCCGAATCACACGCGCGCAGAAAGCACCAGGTGCGTGAGCCATCGGCAAACGCGCTGACGGTATCAACAACGTGCTGGAGTGCAAGCAGGCGAGGTGCCCGCTCGCGACAGACGACTTTGACGCCCGATAGCGGCTCGATCGTCACCTCCAGCGCATCCGTCGCCGCTCAAGAGCACGTGCGCTTGGTCACCGCCATGATCAACAATGAGGAGCTGGGAAGAGAGAGAGAGAAGCGACAGTTGGCCACAGCGGTTGAAAATGACCACAGGAACCTACCGCAGAGAAGGCTTACGGGTAAATGAAAACCATTGTCGACGCCGCGAAGATGATCACGCTTGATCTCGTCTGACAACTTGAAGATCTCCATTGTTCCTCTCCCTATCACCATGGTAGGTGGGTAGGTTGCACACGCTACAGATCTACGACGTCGGCACTGGCGTCGTCGATAGCGGCCTCACGCGAAGCGGTCGTGTCGCGGTTAATGTCTGCGTCTTGTCCAGGGTCTATCCGTGGTGCTGGCTGCTCGCCCCTTCCGTCGATACTGTCGCCACCATCAGCACCATCGAACCCTGTATCGTCACCGTCGTCGCCATCGTAATAGCCACTATTAGCGTCCTCGCTAATGCCACTGGTGAAATTTGCATCGGGCTTTATCGGCAGCGACGGTGCATCCGACCGTGTGGGTGGCGATAGGAAATCTATGTCGCCGCACTCGTCACCAGTATCAACGAAGCTGTCATAACCAGCGTCATCGCCGTCGTGAACGCCGACATGGCCATCGTCATCGTCGTAGCTGGCGCCTCCATCTTCGCCATGGCTGCCGTGACCACTGTCGCTCTTCGTGTCCTGGTTCGTCGGCTCGGGAGCTTCCTCTCCACTGGCATGCTCCCCGTCTGGCAACGACTCTCGATCTAGAGTATCACCGTTTGTGTCGCCATCACCATCACCTGGTCGCCGCTGTTCGTCACGTGACCGATGATCATGGGGGTTACTTGTAGCACCGTTGCCACTGATCGGTCTCTTCGTTGCCACAGGTGCTAACGCTGCATGCCGTTCTAGCCGTTGAACACGATCAGTCGTGTCCGAATCGGCGATCCGGTCGACAAGACCGCCTACTACACGGCGAACCTGGTCGTCCAGCGCGCTCGCCTTGAGGGACCACGTCACGTAGTCGTAGACGGCACAGCACTCACCTGCGTGCGTGGCCGTCCAAGCCCGCAACGCGTCGACGTGCGCACCGCCCTCTTGTTGGCGCTGCTCAAGATTCTGCAGGAGATCAAGCAGCTGATTGTGCCGGTCGCTCAGCTCGCTCAGCAGTCGCTGCACTTCGGCCACCTCTGCCGCGATCGCAGCCGACTGCCCCTCTCGTTCTTGTAATGATGGTCCTGTAGCTGGTGCACTGGCTGGGGCCACAACGAACGGTGACGATCCAACCGGTAGTGCTGACGTGAGAGCCTCTTGTAGACGATCTTGCGCTGCTGCCAACGCCGTCAGCGCTTCTTGGTCAGCTTCCTGCTGTTCTAACACGTCTCGAAGCTGCTCCTCTCGCTCTGCCTTCTCTCTCTTCTCGTCCTCTTTCAAGCGCTTTGTCCACTCGTTCATTGCCGCCAGCGTCTTCGACTCACTTGTGCCTACCAGCGCTTCCATCTGCCTCCTCATCGCTTCCAACTTGCGCTCAATTTGACTTGCAACAACGCCCTTCTGCTGCTTTCCCAGCTCAATCGTCGCAGCGCGGGCTGCCTCCACTGCCTTTAGCGCGCTGTCGACGCGCCGGCGTAGCTTATCGTCGCCTTGCTGCCTCGCCTTGACCTCGAACGGCAGCACGTCCTCGAGTGTCGTGAGTTTCTTTTGAACACGATGCGCGACGTCACCAACCGCGTCCTGCAGGCCCAACAACGTAACGCGCAGCTCGTCATCGCCAACAGCCACAGAGATTGCAGTCGCAGAGAGCGCGGCAACGACGCTCTGTGCTAGCGCCTGCAGCTTCCCGTCCGTCTCCACCGCCAGCACTTGGATCACTCGCTTGGCAGCGCCCAACTCGCCTTGCAGCCAGCGCTCCAGGTCGGCAAAATGGTCGTTTACTCGCGTAAGCTCGCTAGAAATTTGCACGCTACGCTTGGAATCCGTAGACGCCAGGAGCTGCCGCCACTCATCCGTCAACCGCGTCAGAATCTCCATCTTGTCGGCCGCGAGTCGATTCTGAATATCCGCAATGAGCTGTCGCCGCGAGCGCTCAACGACCGCGTCGTGATCGTCGAACCTGCGCCGCCAGTCGCTACGCTCGGCCTCGCACTCGAGTCGCAGCTGCTGTAGGTCGCGCTGCAGGTCGTCCAGCAGTTGCTGCTGCCGCCGGAGGTCGTGGTGCCGCACGGTCGGCGACAGAGAGGCCGCGGAAGCCACCGTCATGTTCTGTTGCTGCTGCTGCTGCTGCTGCTCCATTAGTTTGCGCCGCGTGTCATCCGCCAACGTCTGGAGAGCGCCGTCCACTTTCCCCACGTGCTGCCCGAGCCGTGCCACCTGCTCGATCGAGCGCAACATATTAGACGAACGAATTAGAGAACCGAATCGCGCTCCAACTCACCTCGGCGAACAGCAGCGCCGCCTTCTGCTGCTCGCGCTGCTGGTTGGTCACGTCCGCTTGCAGTTTGGCGTTGAACGCGAGCGCGAGTCGCTGCAGCTCCTCCACCACTGCGGTCGTCGTTGAGTTCAATCGAAAAAAGGGCATGCCGTGAGCCTAGTCGGCACGTTCGTGGTGGGCAAAACGTGTGGACCTACCCTTCGAGAGCGACAGCTAGTGACGCACAAGGATAGACACACGCACATTGATCACTTAGTATCATGTTGACGCCACGATGTATCATGCCACCAGCATGCTTACCCTTTCTTCCTCGCGCTCCTGCTGGTTGTTGGACAGGCGCCGGCGCACGTGCTGCAGCTCGTCACGAACGCTCTCGTTCTCGCGCTCGAGCGTGCGCAGCTTGTCCAGCAGGAGGCGCGACGGACCAGTGAGATCGTCATCATGGTCTGGCGATGAACAGATGAGCGCAGTTCGTTAGAATACCACCGAATTGGTGGTACCAATGCACCGCCGCAAACGAGCAAGCAACGCTGACATACCGATGGCTTCCTTTGACAGCGGTGGCGATCGAAATGGGCGCATGGATGCGTCGCCACCTCCGCTAACCGTGAGTCCTGCCGCTCCTACCGCGGATACTCCTGGCGCACTGAGCATCGCAGACGCCGGCTGGTTCGAGACGCCATTGTTGGAGGGCCGATATATCGGCGGCAGCATCTTCGCTGATCACTCGTCGCCTCGGATATATATCTATAGATGGCCGGCAGGCACCAGACGACGCTGTCACTTGGTCGTCGAGACCGCTCTGGTCGGCGCGATATATAAAAAGACTTCCACCTCCATGCGCCAGTTCCAGCATTTGCGGGCGGGCCACCACCGAAGATCCGTCGCTCCCGACCTCAGTCAAAACGCAAACAAAACCGCCACACAAACCACGACCAAACATCAACTCAAACTGGAGGCGAAGACAGCGAAGCCCCTCTCGAAACGCGCGCGCGTGTGTTGCTATTTGTCGTCGGGGCAGACGCGTCCCCGTCGTTCCCTGTCAGCGCTCGCCTGTCCGCCTCTCTGTATGTCCCTGCTCGCTCACTTTTTCGACACCTTGGTCGGCGACGACGGCTGCTTGGAGCTGTCGGCCGCCGCCTCCTCCGCCGGTGCTTCACCCTCGCCAGGCGAAGGCTCACTATCAACACACAAACAGCAAGCCGCATCAATCTAAACGCCCATGCTTTTGGTCACTCATTGAAGGCGACTCACCGTGGCAAAGGCGGCTGAGGACCTGCACCACCGGGCATCCGCCCTCCTGCCGGGTACGCCCCACCTATTTCCACCCAAATCACAGACATGGCACCTTGGTTACTCCCTGCAAACGCACACGAGCCCACCAATCGCATCGACACGTACCTGCATAGCCGCCGTTGTAATAGCCGCGAGGGTTGTACGGCTGCTGCGGGTGGCCACGGTGGCCGCCGCCGCCCATCCGGACGTTCTGCTGAGGCATCATGGGCGTGTACATGGGCATCATCACGCCGTTGGGTGGCATGGGAACGCCGTAGCCGGGGTACGGAGCGCCCATGAACTCGCCCCCGTCCTCCATGGGCATGCCCATGCCTTCGTACATCCACTCCTCCGGCCCAGGGCCGTACCCAGGCACGCCCATGGGTTGGTATGGCATCTGTTGCTGCGGAGGTGGCTGGTACATGCCGCCCGCCGGGTACGCAGCCGCCGGAGTGAACCGCGGCGTGAACTCAGTGGCCGTCGCGCTCAGCTTGAACTCCTTTGCGTTCGGGTTAAGTCCCTTCTTCTTCGGCGCCGGGTCCGCCTTGGCGTCGTCCGACTTGGACTCAGCGGTCTTGACCTCGGCCTCACCCGTCTTCTCGCCCGCCTTGGCTTTCTGCGAGGTGGACGCGTCTTCTTTCCTCTCCTTGGCAGCATTGGTCTGCTTTGAGTCAGCGGTCTTCTTCGCCACCGCGTCGTTCGTCTTGGACTTTTTAGAGTCCTTCGCTGCTTCCTTCCCGTTCGTCGTCGGCACCTTCGACGGAGCCGTCTCAGTCTTCTTGGACTCCGCGGCAAGCTCCTGCTTAGCGGCAGATGACGGAGCTGGCGGAGGCGACTGTGCTGTTGTCGTCGAGGACGGAGGAGAAGGAGTCGCTGCCGGCGTAGCTGCACGCCCCTTGATGATGTCGCTGAATGACGGCGGCTTGGCAGGGGCGGCGCCAGCGGAAGGCTTTACACCCGGCGCCGCTTTCGTGGCCGTCGGCGCTGCTGCTGTGGTGGAGGCGGGAGGCGGGGAAGGAGTCGCGGGCATGGCGCTTCCGTTGCCCTTGGTCTTGGCGCCGCCGCTCGTCTGTCGCTGGGTGTTTCGCAACGCAGGCGGGAGATACGAGCTCGACCCTCGGAGTCCTTTCCAGATCACAACACATGCAGAGAGCGACGTTAGAATTTGCCGACATAACCAATACAGCCATACACAACACAGACCTGACGTCGGCGGTGCTCCTTTGGACCGGTCGACCGAGCTGTAGCGCGCCTCCTCGTCCAGTCCGTCGTCCTGCACGCGCTGGCCACGCTCCTCTTGTAGGTGGAAGTTGCCCGACGTCTGGCGCTCAATCTCCTGCGCGAGGCGCTCGGCCTCGCGCGACTGCTTAGTCGACAGCTTCGTCTTGTCGAGCTTGGTCGTGTACAGGTTCTCGTCAAAGCTCGAGACCACGCCGAAGAGCTTCTCGTTCGCCTCGAACTGGTTCCATCCGCTCTGGAAGTCACCAAACGAGTGTAACGCGTCAGCAACTACGTTTCGCTCCACGGAAGTGTACCTCTCGTGATCCACCATACCTTCGACGAACGACGGCGCGGCTCCTCCAGCTCGCCGGTATCCAGCGAAGGGTCGAGCCACGAGGACGCGACCTGGAGCTCACGGCCGTACAGGTGCTCCGTCTTGCTGCCGCTGATCTCCGTGTCAGTGCGGAAGCCGGCTGACGCTGCCGCCGCGGCTGACGGGAACGCGCCCTCTGTGTAGTTGACGACGCCGTCCGCCGACAGATGCGCGAGCTGCTGCCGCTTGAAGATGGCGGTGCTGCCGCTCTCAAACGGCTCGGCGCCCTCGGTCTGGGTCCATGAGATGACGCAATACGGTCAGTTGTCAGCCTCTAGAGGCTGCATCTACCCGCAAGTGGTGCCGTACCAGGCGCTTTGTGCTCTTGAGCACGACCGAGAAGTCGTCCGGGTCGATGCAGTCCAGCACGCCGGCGTAGCGCGCGCCGTCCACGAGCTCCACGTCCACGGCCTTGCCCTGTTCGTCACCCACGAGCGCATCAGCGACCAAAGTATCAGGTAACGAATAAGACGCGCTTATTCCCTCACCACAAGGAAGCGGAACGCGAACAGCGCGCGGTGCCGCAGCAGCCGTTGGTGCTCGTCTGTTCGTTCGTCACCAGCAAATAAGAAACACGCGGCAGGATGAGACGCGCCATCCAAGATGACGATCATCTGACCCATCGAATAAGAAGCAGACAGCATAACGCACCGCTAAAGCCGCTGCGAGGCGCCGAAGCCGCGCCAAAGCCCGGCGGAGCGCTGCTAGTGCTGCTGCTGCTGCCGCCGCCGCTAGCGATGGCGGCCATGCGGCTCGGGTTGCCCCACGCGGATTCCGGCGGGAGCGTCGCCGCCGGAGCCGATGCTGGCGCCTTGGGCTTCTCCGGCGTCCTGCCCAAGCAGCGCTGTTAGACGACCTGCACGGCGCACGGGATCACAACGAGTGCTCACTTCTTCTTGGCGGGCTTGTTCTTGGCGGCGGCGCCTGCGCTGGGCTTGCGCGCCGTGGCCGCTGGCTTTCCGCTCTGCATCGCTGGACGGAGAAAAGGAGGGAGGCGTCGACCGAGGAAAGGGAAGGGAAGGGAGGGGAAGGAGGGGGACGGGCGTCGATCGAGAGACGACAGGCAGGATTCGGGCCGCAACTCCGAGCGTAGTGGCGGGCGGGCGGGTGGGGCGCGCGGCTTTCGATCGGCGAGCCACCTTCGCGGAGTGCGGCAGTACCGTGAGTGGCGCTCAATGAGCAACCAGAGGTTGCGCAGTGCGGACACTGTTGCTATCGCTTCCCTCAACTAGCAATGCATGTACAGCGCATGACCTTAATAAAGGAATCCAGAGGACTTTAATGGAGGGCCGGTCTGGTATTATCCGGTGCTTACAAGTTGAAGGCAGCTAACTTAATACAGTACAGTGCGCGCCAATGAAACGTGAAAATGGTCGGTCGGTCGCATATCTTAGCCAATAATAGGTTTTCGAAGGCGCAAAATGCCTCGTTTTATAGCCAATTGCGAGATCTCTCGAATAAAACAGTTTTCAGCGGATAAAACGCAGTTTTGACGCAGTTACAGTTAAAATTTTGATGGAGCTGGCATTCGTAATATATTGAAATTTATATGGCTGCTGGGAACATTTGAGCCGCGCATTTGTATAGCTGTTTTAGACACTGCAAATCGTTTTTTTATGCTTGCCACAATTAGCTCTCCCCACTCGA
>JAADXW010000968.1:0-13493 GCA_023337975.1 Phytopythium ostracodes
AGAGAGAGAGAGAGAGAGAGAGAGAGAGAGAGAGAGAGAGAAGCGAGCGAGCAGTGGATGTGTACTACAGTATTCGGTGGTGGAGTGTGTCTATATTTTAAAATGCAACAAGCGTAGCGCGCCGATGCCTCGGGACGATCGCAGTCCGAGGGCGGGCGCGTCGATTTCCCAGTCAAAAATACCGAAATGCTCTACCTGGTGCTGTATGGGACGAAGGTGCCCGAAATAGTCGTAAACGCTCTTACGTATTCTTGCATCCAAACTGTATTGACGATGCGGAACATTGGAGTAGGGAGCAGCCCGTCACTCTACCGCACCCGCTCGCCGGGGTAAGATATCCGATCGGATCCGGTCAGGCAGTAGGGCGGTGAAATTAGGGCGGGAGGACGCTCGTGTCATGCCACCTTATGTCATATTAGGATTCCGGCGTCACAGATGGGAATAACACCCAAGGGCTGAACCGGACACTCGGAGACCATGCGGGTCAGGCAAGTTCAACCCAAACCGTTGACACAACCCGGGTCGTATTACCACGGGTCGCACAGTACAAAACGGGTTCAGACCCGCCTTTCCTCCCTCCTCTTACGTGGTCCACACTATCCCTTTCACTCAGGGTTGAGGGTTTAGGGTTTTCCTATCACGAGCAAGCAGTTTTGGCGCGCTGCTTTCGTGAGGTTTCGCGCGCTTTTTGCTCCTGTTGGATACTTTTACTATCGCAGGTATTAATAAGTACAATAGAATAAAATGCTGGGCGGCGGAGGAGGAGGCGGCGGCAGTAGCGGCCGCGGCAAGCGCGCGCGCGGCGGCGGGAACGCGGCGCTGGCTCCCTCGGGCACGGGGCAGGTGGAACCGGTGGTAGACACGACGGCGGAGGCGGTCAAGACGCGCTTCCTGCAGTTCCTCTGCGGCTACGGACAGCAGCCGGCGGCGGATGACCAACAAGGAGACGGCGAGCCGGCGGCCGTGGCGGTGACGTACAGCCAGCAGGCCGAGGTGATGCGCACGACCGAGACGTCGTCGCTGTTCGTGGACTTCACGCACGTGCTCGAGTTCGACCCGGACCTGGCGCAGGCCGTGCAGGCGCAGTACTACCGCTGGGAGCCCTACCTGCGGCGCGCCGTGTTCGAGTTCGTGCGCCTCGAGGACGCCGCCTACACGGTCAACGAGGACGCCACGCGCTCGCAGCGCGAGTTCTTCGTCTGCTTCTACAACTTCCAGCACGTTTCCCAGTACGTTGTCGGTCGGTCGGTTTCATTCACAAGTGGAAGCAAGCATTGAAGCTCAACACTAACGCCATTGTAAATGACCACGGCAGCATCCGGGAGCTGCGGACGCGGCGCATCGGCGAGCTGTCGTCCTTCTCGGGTACGGTGACGCGCACGTCGGACGTGCGGCCGGAGCTGCTGGTGGGCGCGTTCACGTGCGGCGAGTGCGGCGGCGACACGACAGGCGTGGAGCAGCAGTTTCGCTACTCGGAGCCGCCGGCGTGCGCCAACCCGTTCTGCGCCAACACGTCGCTCGAGTGGGCGCTTCACGCCGACAAGTCCGTCTTCGTGGACTGGCAGCGCGTCAAGGTGCAGGAGAACAGTGACGAGATCCCGCCGGGCAGCATGCCGCGCTCCATCGACGTCATCCTGCGCCACGAGAACGTCGAGCAGGCCAAGGCGGGCGACCGCGTCGTCTTCACCGGCTCGCTCATCGTCGTGCCCGACGTGTCCAAGTTTAAGCGGAGCGCCGTGGGCGGCGACACGCCTGTGGCCGCGCGGGCTCGGTCCAGAGGTGAGAACAGCACGCAGGGCATGGAAGGCGAGGGCGTGCGCGGCCTCAAGGCGCTCGGCGTGCGGGAGCTCACATACAAAACGTGCTTCCTCGCGTGCTCGGTGCAGACGATGGAGCAGCGCTTCAACAGCATCTCGATCCGCAGCGAGCACGCGGACGCGGGCGGCGACGGCGAGGACGGGGACGACCCGGAGAGCCAAAACGCCGAGATGGACGAGGTGCTGCGCGAGTTCAGCGACGAGGAGCTCGCGCGCGTGCGCGAGATGCAGCAGGAGCCCGACCGGTACGCCAAGATGGCGCGCACGCTCTGCCCGAGCGTGTACGGGCACGACGAGATCCGTCGCGGCATCCTGCTCATGCTCTTCGGCGGCGTGCACAAGTCGACCGAGGAGGGGATCAAGCTGCGCGGCGACATCAACGTGTGCATCGTGGGTGACCCGTCTACGGCCAAGTCGCAGTTCCTCAAGTATGTCTGCGGGTTCCTGCCGCGCGCCATCTACGCGTCAGGCAAGGTGAGCTCGGCCGCCGGCCTGACCGCGTCCGTAACGAGAGACGCTGACAGCGGCGACTACTGCGTGGAGGCGGGCGCGCTCATGCTGGCGGACAACGGCATCTGCTGCATCGACGAGTTCGACAAGATGGACCCGCAGGACCAGGTGGCCATCCACGAGGCCATGGAGCAGCAGACCATCTCCATCACCAAGGCCGGCATCCAGGCCACGCTGAACGCGCGTACGTCCATTTTGGCGGCGGCCAACCCGTTCCACGGCCGCTACGACCGCACTAAGACGCTCAAGTACAACGTCAACATCTCGGCGCCCATCATGTCGCGCTTCGACCTCTTCTTCGTCGTCCTGGACGACGGCGACGAGGTCACGGACCGCAAGATTGCCGAGCACATTGTCAACCTGCACGTCCCCACGGACCTGCGGCGAGAGGAGAGCGCGGAGCAGCACGGCGCGAGCAGCATGGGCGGAGGCTCTGGGCGGTACACGGAGGAGGAGCTCAAGCGCTACATCAAGTTCGCGCGCGCGCTGCGGCCTGTCATCACGCCCGCGGCCAAGCGCGCCATGGTCGCGTGCTACCGTAGCCTGCGCGAGAACGACGTGGTGAGCAACGGACAGACCAACATCGCGTACCGCATCACGGTGCGGCAGCTCGAGTCCATGATTCGCCTGTCCGAGGCGCTCGCGCGGCTCGACCTGAGCGACAAGGTGCGCGTCGCCCACGTGCACGAGGCCTACCGACTGCTGAGCAAGTCCATCATCCACGTGGACATGCAGAACGTCGAGCTGCCGTTGCCGCCGGACGCCGTGGGGGGCGACGATGGGGACAACGAGGACGGAGACAATGGTGGTGGCGGCGGGGATGGAGGGGGAGACGGAGACGGCGACGGTCCTCCTCCTCCTCCTGGAGGCAGCGGAGACCCCGCCGGCGACGCTACGGCCGAGAAGAAGCCCGAGAAATACAAGGAGGCTGCGTCGCTGTCGTTCGAGCGGTTCGCGACCATCCAGAAGGCCATTGGGCGCTTCATCCGGGACAAGGAAGACGCCGCCGAAAGCGCGCGAGTCGCGAGAGAGGCCTTGCGGGCGCAGCGAGCGGCCGACGGCGTCCAGGAGCAAGAGGGGGAGGACGAAGAGGAGGAGGAGGAGGATACGACCGGCGTGATGCAGGGCGAGCTCGTGACGTGGTACCTGGCGTCGCAGGATATCACGTCCGAGGCGCAGCTCGCGCGCGAGAAGCGGCTCATATGCTCCGTCATCGACAAGCTGCTCAAGGACAAGGTGCTGTCGGTGGTGGAGCTCGAGGAGGACGAGGAGAGCACGGAGGAGAGCGCGGAGGAGAGCGAACAAGCGGGAGGGCAGGGAGAGCAGGCGATGCCGTCACCGCTCGACAGCGACGAAGAGGAGGACGAGGACGAAGACATGGGCGACAGGCAGAGCCAGGACGACGGCGCCGACACGTTCACCAAGCGGCTGCGGCGGCGACTCCGGCGGGGCGGGGAGGGCGGGGAGGGCGGGGAGGGCGACGCCATGGCGACTCCAAAGAAGCCCAAGACGACGACTATGACGAAGCAGAAAAAGAAGGAGCGACTGACACCGGAAGAGCGCGACGCCAAGACCCAGCAGCGCTTCCTCACGGTGCACCCCAACTACGCCTTCGAGTAGGGTCGAGTCAGCAAACCTCCAGGGAGCGAAACCCTACCTCTAGCAAGCGAAACCCTACCGTTGCTCTACCCATGGTGGTCCGTTATGGTTCCCTCAACAGTCTCCATCCTCATTACTATTTGGTGTGGGGTTTCTCACCCCTCCAGTCAAGTGTTTACACGCGGGCACTTCAACGTAGAGTAGAGCAGGTAGGGCGCCCGCCTCTTGGTCCGCGACGCTTAAAGATACCAAGCGAGCGGTCGGCATGCGTCTAAAGGGCGGGCGTTAACCGAGTACACTCGGCCCTCCCATCCCATCCTGTTCCCTTCCGCTGTCCGCTCTACCCACTTTCTCAATCTCCCTTCGAGGCCGGTAAGTAGGGTGGGTGTGGGGATTATTATACCGCCCCCCCCCCCTACTCGGCCGTCCATGGCGTCGGACCCGCAGCGGGAGGCGCTGTTCCTGCGGGCCGAGCACGTTGTCTCGGCGGTGCAGTCACGGCTGGCCAAGGACCCCGTGTCCGTCCCCCCGCGGCTGTGGGTCTTCCAGCAGCAGCCCACCGCCAACCGGTTGTGGGCGCTCCGCCAGCAGGCGCTAGTAGGCTCCTGCGAGGCCGCGCGCGCGTCCAAAACCTACCCGGGGGTCCGTGGGAGGGCGGCCTCAGATGGTAGGGCACCGTGCGTGGACACCTGGCCGTCCAGCTGCTGCCTGTCGGTCGTGAGCGGCGACAACAAAATGTGAGGGACACGACGCATTCCATACTTGGTCCTACGCCGCTCTACTCTAACCCCAAGTGTAACGTAGGAAACTGTGGCAGATGCTGGGCGAGATGCCCGCCGAGGACGCGCAGACGCAGTACGTGCGCGTGGTGACCGACCTGCTGCCCGAATGGGGGGACCCACAGCCGCCCGACGCCGCCCTGTTGGTGCGTATCGAACCACTATTGTTAAATCATCGTGGTAGCGCATTATGCCGGATCCGCCCTATCTGCTGCTGCAGCGCACGTGGACGCCGGACGACGACAGCGACGAGTGCGCGTCCTGCGGCGAGGCCTTCACCTTCCTCAACCGCCGACACCACGTACGTCCACATACTATAATGTCATTCCCTCCCCTCCTTACTTACCCTTCGTGCTTTAACGTGCTACATAGTGCCGGCGGTGTCTGAGCCTCGTGTGCGCCGTGTGCTCGCCCCACTCGCTCCCTCTCCGCGTCTTCTCCCAGCAGACCACGCGACGCCAGCGACTGTGCGTCTCTTGCTACAAAGAGGTGGCCGGCAGTGTCCGCGGTAGAGCGAGTAGCAGCACCGGCAGCGTCCGCAGTAGGGCGAGCAGCAGCGCCGAGAGCGTCCGCAGTAGGGCAAGCAGTACAGAGGACTCGACTGTCACACTGGCCAGCAGTAGTACGGCAACGTCGGCAATGGCGGTGGTGTCGTCCCCTCTTCCACTCACGGTGGTGTCTCCGTCCACGGCCATCCACACGGGACCGCTCGAGTTCCTGCACGTAGCCGGAGGGTTTCGCAAGGTCTGGCGGGCGTACTTCTTCGTCCTGCTGGTCCGCAAGGGCTCACTCGGCATGTTCCTCACCCCACCGCCCGGCCCCGGGCCCGCCCTACTTGCGGCCCCGACCGACGACAGCAAGAAGCGCCCCACCGCCGTGTTCAAGCTCAGCGGGTACACTCTACGCGTCCGCGCGCAGAAGCGGCGACCGCATCAGTTCCGCCTCGCGCACCCGACCAAGAAGCCGCTGCACTTCGCAGCCGGCGGAATGGACGACCTGCGCGCGTGGCTCGCCGCCCTCCTGCGCGCCGTTGAGTGCGCCAACGAACTGGAGAGGGACCACCCAAGTAGGGCGTGCTCTACAATCTCGGGCACGAATGCGCCGCCAACTACGACTGCCAAGGCGGGCGGCGAGACGGTGGAGAAGGAGTTCATGGAGGACGTGGACGCCGCGCGGGACAACGCCAAGTAGAGCAATTCGACAGAAACGGTAGAGCAATTCGACGGAAAATGATGAGGGCAGTAATCTGATAACAACAGTGGCGAACGGATTGGCTCACTTCAATGTGGTCCGTACCATTTCAATACCTTGTCGCATTAAACTATTTGAAGGTCGCAATGCCCTACCTGCCTAATGGACGCGAATGGAACGCATTGAAGTGTGGATCAAGCTACTAATATATAATACCGCAGTAAAATATTAATACTTCTACAAAAAAGCGTGGTGGGGGGCAGTAGCGGAATAGATACACGCGCAACGCACACAACGGACGTAGAGCACACGCACGCACGGGACGGACGGGGGACGGACGGCCCCGCCCTCCGGAGGGGACCGAGTAGGGCGGTTCTTCATATACTCGCGACTGATTCTTCATCCTTTGACGGTCTTGTACACTTGGAGACTGGGTAGAGTATGGGTGAGGGGATCGGGGGTGGGGAGTCTCGGGACTTGGGGTCTTGATAATGGTACATGGGTGTTCTCGCGAAGAAAGAGGACGAGTAAATAGTAGAAGCAACCAGCGGCCGCCGCTGTCTCGGACGCGCGCAGTGTCTCGGCCGAAGAGTAGAGCGCCGGCGTAAACTACCGGCCGCCCTACTCCTGGACGAACACGCAGCGCGAGAGCGGCGCATTCACCACGCCCGAGAAGAACTCGACCGTTTGGTTGCCCTGCGTGACCAGGACTCTTCCGGATGGAGTCTTGCCGAGCTCGTACTTGGACAGCGTCATGGGCGTGGGCACCGTGGGGACCGTCGTCAGCTCCGGGTTTCCGTACTCCTCCATGTCGTCCAGGTCGTCGCCGTAGTAACCGTCCTGCGAGGACGAAGCCGTGGACGAGCCAGAGTGGTAGTACTCGTGCTGCTGCTGGTAGTACGTTGGGCTGCCGACGTGCTGCTGGTTGCCGTAGTAGTCGTAGCGCGCGTACGTCTTGAGGGGCGGCGAGTACGCTTGCTGGTGCGGATGCCGCACGTCGTCCTGCGCGCCGTAATACTTGGTGGGCGAGTAGTTGACGGCGTACGAGCCGCCGTGGTGGCGAGAATACCGAGGGCTCGCGTACATGGTTTGCTCTCTGGTTTAGAGTAGAGCAGGAGGGGATTTCTTGCTGTGCTTGGGGCTTTTTCTGGAATGGAGCGCTGGAGACCGCCCAACAAACCACAAAAGAGGGAAGACAGAGGGGGGAGGGCGAAGGGAATTTAAAGCCCCGTGGTAAACTACAGCCGGCCGCATCCCCTTTCTTTACTGTATTTCTTCTGTTATCTAAAAATAAGTAAGGGGAGAGGAGGGTACGGCTGGTCCCCCATCCCCATCCCCGCCCCCGATTCCCCTGATTGCGAAAGTTCTCCACGGACGTGTAAGTTTCGCGAAATAAATTACTTCTACCGGATGCACCTGTCTATAGAGAGATTCAGTGTGATTGATAAAATCCTGCGAGAGGACAGACACGCGCGACGAAATTTAACCGAGAAACCCAGGTGCGAATCCCGAAGTTTTATCGGCGAAAACTTTGGAGCGTGGGCCGTACGAACTGACAAGAAAAAGGTGGATGGGGTGGGGGCGCGTGTTGTCGTCTTGTGGACGGAGGGGCCGATTCCAATCGATTCGATCCTCCACTCCACTTCCAGCAGCAGCACTACGGTAGGGTACAGTAGTACTGTACTGTAGCCGGCGCTGAATCAGTCGACGTCGGAAGAGGCGGAGAGGTCGAGAAGCGAGCGGCTCGCGTGTCAAACTCCGGACGCCGGCAAGATGTGAGAACTCTTCAAGATCCGCGCAGAAGATCAAGGCCGCAACGTACAAGAAGGTGGCGGTCGCATTGAGGTTTCCTTCCGCATGCATCGCCGTCCCTACCCGCGTAAGTTACACTAATAAAATCTGGGCTGGTCATGATCCGATAAGACCTGCGGAGGCGGATTGCTGACAACGCAGGATAGTTTACCGGCATTGCGGCCGTCTGAGTTGCGAAGGAATTCCCTCGCCGTCCCTACATGCGGACGGCATACAAAACGCGAGACATTTCCGCGGAATGAATCCGAACGTGACACACCCAGCGAACAGCTTCTATCGAAGCTGCCGTGTCATTTTCGTCCGGATGGGGACGAAAGAGATCCCAAAAGCCGCTTGTCGACCACAAGCGGCTTTTGGGATCTCGTTGTGGTTGCTTATTCCGAGCGGATGACGAGGAGATGGTTATCATAGACACTCTATGTGGCTAGGGGTAATTTATTTTGGCCCAATCCGCGTCTGAATCCGCGCTACCACCTGTCACGGAGCAGACCAATACAAACGTCAAGAGGACCAGAAACTTTCATCCACCAGGGACCCATAAGAGCCCGGCCCGGGTCTTCAATTGTATTTGAATCACTTGAAACAGGCCGTTCTCAGAAGAACCCGCCGGTCTGTAGAGGGGACCGGCTGGGCCCCCCAGTGTCCAGCGCGCACTTGCCCCAACTTTTTGAATGGTGAAAGGCGAACCGAACACTTTCGGACTCGTACTCGAAAGAATCCCCCCTGTAAAATACGGTGCGAGGCTTGTCTGCGGGGCCGCAGGGATCCCAGACACCTCCGCATCGATGCGTTCGTAGGTTCAAACGCTCGCTCTCTCATCATCTTCCAACGAAGTCTAAGCATCCTTGCCTGTATACGTCAGGTATACGCTGTGCCATCCGCAGCGATAATTTATACGGGGCGCGTGTGCGTGCGCGAGCGTGGGCAGTGGCGAACCGCTTTCCTGTAATTTACCCTCCCCTGTGGGGCCCGCGTGTTTATTTTCCTTGTCGCTGGCGTCGCCCCAGAGCGTAAAGAAACGCGAGGGTGTCAACTTCAAGATGGTACAGTGCATACAAACGTCAAGTCTAACACAATTACGATAGGCAGGGTTATAGTATCAGCTTACACAGGTTGGGCATGTCTCCTGGTCCTGCCGGACGTGTCTCCTCATCCAGGCACGTCGCATACAAATGCCAAGTCATTTGCTCCGATGAGACGTACTGTACCGTAGACACATCGGACACCAGTTAAATTTCCACCGGAATTTTGACAGTTCTTTCTTGTTTCAGCTCGAATAAAACGGTCAAGTCTGCCTGTCTGCCTGACGATCTTGAAGTGGCGCCATTTGTGACGTTTTGTCTCCAAAACTTTAATGCAAATCAATGTAAAACCTAAGCACACGACTTCAACACGACCTGCCAGTCAGTCGGTCAGAAATCAAACGTGGACCAGTCAACGCATACAAACTCCAAGATAAAATCGGTCAATTGAGGCTTGACAATGCCACAAACCCGCATGTATTTTAAAAAAATGTCAAAAAGCCTCGCTAGATCGACCGCTAGCGTTGCCTGCTACATGCGCAGCCAGCAACATACTAGAGGTTGGGCGCCTAGTGGTGCGCGTCCTGGCTCCACTGGATGGTGTTGGGGTCAATGCCCTCCTGCACCATCTCCCACAGCGGGCTCATCTCGCGCAGGCGCGTCACGTGCTTGACGCACTGCTCCACGGCGTAGTCAATCTCCTCCTCGGTTGTGAAGCGGCCGATGCCGAAGCGAATCGACGTGTGCGCCAGATCCTCGCCCACGCCGATGGCGCGCAGCACGTACGACGGCTCCAGCGACGCGCTCGTGCACGCGCTGCCGGACGACACGGCGATGTTCTTGAGCGCCATGAGCAGCGACTCGCCCTCCACGTATGCGAACGACAGGTTCACGTTGCCCGGGTACCGCTGCTCCAGGTCACCGTTGAGCACCACGTGCTCGATCTGGCTCGTGATGCCGTCGTACAGCTTCTTGGACAGGTAGCTGACCCAGCGGTTGTCGTTCTCCATCTCTTCTGACGCCACCTCGCACGCCTTGCCAAAGCCCACGATCAGCGGGTGCGGCAGCGTGCCGCTGCGCAGACCGCGCTCTTGGCCGCCGCCCGAGATGATGGGCTCGAGACGCACGCGCGGGCGGCGACGCACGTACATGGCGCCGACGCCCTTGGGGCCGTAGACCTTGTGACCCGAGAGCGACATGACGTCAATGTTCATCTCGTTCACGTCGATGGGCATCTTGCCAGCCATCTGCGCGGCGTCCGTGTGGAAAAATACCTTGCGCTCGCGGCAAATGGCACCGATCTCCTTGATGGGCTGCACGACGCCGATCTCGTTGTGCACGGCGATGATCGAGACGAGCGCCGTGTCGGGGCGGATGGCCGCGCGCAGCTGGTCCAGGTCAATGAGACCGTTCTCGCCCACGGGCAGGTAGGTCACGTCGTAGCCCTCGCTCTCGAGCACGCGGCACGAGTCGAGCACGCACTTGTGCTCGATCTGCGTCGTAATGATGTGCTTCTTCTTGGCCTTGGTAAAGTGTGCGATGCCTTTGAGGATCGCGTTGTTGGACTCGGTCGCGCCCGACGTGAAGATGATCTCCTTGGCGTTGGCGCCCACGAGCTTGGCCACGCTCTCGCGAGCCTGTTCCACGGCCTTGACCGCGTCCCAGCCGTACTCGTGCGTCGTCGAGTGCGGGTTGCCGAAGTTGTACGTCATGTACGGCAGCATGGCGTCCAGCACGCGCGGGTCCATGGGCGTGGTCGCCTGAAAGTCCAGGTACGCCGGCTTGCCGTGGCGGTGCTCGCCCTTGACCGCAAAGCCCGGCGAGAAGATCTTGTCCGACTGCACGTTGGCCAGCACGTTCTCTGGCACCTCGTTCACCGGCTGGTAGCGCTTGTCCGTCGCCGTCGCCGTCGTCGAGGACGTCGCGAGCTGGCGGCGCGTCGCGCTCGACGCCGTCGCCGACACGCGCCGGCCGCTGCTGATGCCGCGACGCAGAGCCTGCATCGTCACGTGGGTGGTCTACATGGAGAGAAACGTGAGCATATCCGGCGAGAAAGGACGTCAACCTGCAATTTACACTTGGTTTCAATATGGGGAGCGCGCGCACCTGGGAGTTAGCTTTGCGCGGAATTCCGTGGCCGCCCGATCCAAAAACGGCGAGTGACAGCGGGAGCGCCACCCATAAAAGCCACTCCCCACGCTCGATGAAACCATCATTCCGAAATAACGTTTTTTTACGCGTATAAAACGCGTCCGATTGCGAAACCGACCAGTAAACATGCACCAGCTGGTGTTAAACGGAATGATGGTCAGTTCAACCTTCACCCACGGTACTCCTCCCCCAACCAACGATGATTGCCGAGCTAGACGACTCAAGTGCTGGCGACCTGCACGACGAGCTTGCCCTTGGCGCGGTGGCTGCGCTGCACTTCCAGGGCGCGTGCGACACCCTCGCCCGTGATTTGGAAGGGCGTGCGCGGGTCCAGCACGGCGCGCGGGCGGTTCCCGCTGGCGTCTTTCGCTTCCAAGGCGGCGACAAGCTCGGCGAGTTCCTTGCCCTGCGGGAAGCAGCTCACGAGCGAGTAGCTGGTGGAGAACGGGTTCAGCGTGCGCCGCGCGATCTTGAAGACGAACGCCAGCAGCTGCCCCACGCTGCGTAGCTCCGTGTCGGGGCTGTCGACGACGGCGACGTAGCGGCCGCCGCGCCCCAGCGCCTGACTGCAGTTCTCCCACGAGTCGTCGCAGCCGACGCAGTCGATGACGACATCGATCGAGTGCGGCTCGACCACTTCCCACCATTTTGACTCCCGGTAGTCGATCGCCTGGTCGGCGCCGAGAGACGTCACGAGCGCGCGGTTGGTCGACGTCGAGGCGATGAACGCTGCGCCGCGGGTCTTGGCGAGCTGAATGACCAGCGACCCGACGCCGCCCGACCCGCCGAGCACGGCGACGCGGCTTCCAGGTTTAATCCGCGCGTCCTTGACCGCCTGGAGCGCTGTGCAGCCCGCGGTGGGCAGTGACGCCGCCTCGATGGGCGAGAAGGCGTCATGAGGCGGCGCCAGTGCCGCCAGGGTGCTGTCGATCACGACGTACTCGCACAGCCCGCCGATCTTCATGGGCGGCAGCGCGGCGATGATGCGATCCCCGACCTTGAACGTGTTAGTGTGCTGGCTCTTGTGTCCGCTGCTGCTGTTGCTGACTTGTTCGACGACACCGCAGATGTCGAGGCCCGGGACGTACGGGAACTGCTTGGGCTTCATGACCAGCGATACGCCGCCGTCCATGAGGCGGCAGTCTGCCGGGTTCAGCGCGCACGCGAGTACCTTGACGAGCAGTTCGGTTGATGATGACGAGCGCCGGCTGCCGTCACTAGCGGCGTCGAGCGTCGGCTTGGGGACGTCGGTGGCGAGCGCAATGTTGCCGCTCTCGGCGAAGTGGGTCACGTGGACGGCCTTCATGGCTGGATGTGTGATACTGATCAGGTGCTCGCCCAGTCGGGAAATGAGTAATGCGACGGGTGAAGATCCATCATATGCGCCGATAAGCGTCGACGGGTGCGAGATTCGTCAAGGCGACCTTTACGAATCGGGCGCATGCGCTGCAACGCGCATTCATTCCAAGCGCCAGAGTGCGTGTAGGCGTGCCATGGCGAGCCGCACACGGACACAACTGGCCTCATGTTTGGTGCGCTGGATCAGTTTAATCGCATAGTGCCCTGAGGAGAACCAGCGCGACGAATTATCGACGGCCGCAGTTCAACGTGGTGGGCGAGCGTGCCTTGGCGGAAGCGACAGTGCAATACCAAGAGAGCCCCGCACCTTGATGAAGCCGTCGCTGCTGTACCAGTAGTCGTTCTGTTCGCACAGATGAAAAGCTGCGGGGAAGTATGCACACTCGCGTCTCCGATTACTCCCCGTCCGGCCACTCACCGGCCGTGATAAACACCCGGCTGCGCTTCGCCGACGCGTCGATATTAGTTTTATCTTACAGCGCGTTCCGCCTTATTTGCCATTTTGTGCCGGAAGTGAAACAGAGCAGATTTGACAGGTTGAACCGACAGTACCATACCAGGAAAGGACAGCGCGCAGTGAGTGAGTCAGTCAGTCCGTCACTAGCGAACAAGACTACGCGGACGTCCGAGACGCAGGGAGAAAGGAGAGCAGAGGGGCGATGCGATGGCGCGCGGGGGCTCTGCGTCGGGCTTTGACGTGGTCAGCGTGCGGAGCGGCGACGGTTCGACGTGCGTGCAGACGCAGCGGGCGATCGCGGCGCGGTTCTTTGGTCCCAAGCCGCGCAAGGACGATGTTGGCGACATGGAAGCGAGCATTCGGGTGAGAACGCGGTGGCAGAGATGGAAGTGAACGACGAGTGTGAGCGACGGCTGTCCAACTGCGAGGCGTTCGGGTCGTTGATGCGTGTGCCCGTCAAAACTGGAGTCCGCGCTTGTGGCGGTGGTGCTGCGGGCGGACGATCTTGACGGCGAGTGCTCTCTAACTGTGAGCAGCAGTTCGAGGTCGTCGGTGCTTGAGTTTGCCAAAGCTGGTGTCTGCGCATGTGGCGCGCGTCAGAGACGACACGCACGGTGGCATCGACGTGAACTGCAGCGGCGCCAGCTTCGTAGAATGCGCTTTCCAATCCGCGGCGGCGTAGATTGCCTCCCGCTGCTCGCGCTGGGACCCAGCGGGGAATATGAACGGCGTGCGCTGCTTGCGAGACGCCGCGCGCGTGTCCAGTTCCTTCCGCCGCATCAACTTCCCGCGTGTG
>JAADXW010000969.1:0-13476 GCA_023337975.1 Phytopythium ostracodes
ATTATTAAAAATATCAATTTTTGGGGGGGCTGGCAGACGGGGCGACGAGATCGCCAGAAGGTGCTGGACCCAAATCTTATTCAGGGGGATGGGCGCTTGACAGCCGCGGTTCAGTCTCCGATGTGGAGCGCTCCAGATCCAAAAAGCACGGTACACTGCTGCTTCTTCTTCTTCTTCTGCCCTTCTTCCTCTCTGCTTCTCTCCTTCAAAGTGATACAGTGACTAGTACAGTATGAATGGAGAAATGCCACAAGCTCCTGCCTGCCGACTGAGTCTTCGGGGTGACTGGGCGGTGGACGGAGCTCGCACCATTCCGGAATTTATCCGCTAAGCCACCGAACTCCAGCCCACTTCCACCGCCGCCGCCCGCGCTCACCCATCGGCATCATCCAACCGTGTGACAGACCGCGAGCGACCTAGTCTCGGTACTTGACTCGACGAACACTACGTGAAGCGCAGCACCGCGCTCCACTCTCCCCCGCCAGCCACCACGACAGACCTGCTTCTGTTGTCCAGTCCACGTGTGCTCTCCGACCACGTACCCTCCCAAGCAAGCACGCTGGCGTCGACGGTCTTCTTCGTGTCCGACTGGCCCGCGGCCGCGCCCTACGCCACGTTGTCGTACCCCTCGCCCGACGACTTTGAGAGCATGAAGAAGCTCGAGTCGATCGCGGCGGCTGGGGACGACGTGGTGGCGCACGACGCAACTCAGAAAGCAGCGAGCGTACTGCCCGCCGGCTCGACGGCGCTCCAGCCTCCGTCCGAGTTCAAGAAGCGCGCGCTGGCGACGACGCTGTCCAACGAGGAGAAGCAGGCCAAGAACCGCCTCTTCGTCAAGCGCTGCTACTACAAAAAGAGAGTGAGTCTAGGGCTACTGCGCGTGTGACAACTCTCACGGCGTCAAAGTGATCTCACGACACTGTTATATGTTGCCCCCCACAGGAACTACTGAAAACAATGCGGGAAGAGGTCGCGCAGCTCGAGGCCGAGTTCGCCAAGGTGTTCGGCACGTGGCAGGAGCAGAACGCAGACGCCGCGGCCGCCTTCCAGCGCGGCGAGCGCCTGATCACGCTGCGCGACCTGTACGCGGAGCTGACGCTCGTGCGCGGCGGGCTGCTCGAGGAGCAGCAGCAGCTCAAGCTGCGCCTCGCCGAGCGCTTCCACTTCCGGCAGCGCCTGCTGCAGCTCTACGAGCCCACCTCGTGACCCTCGTGCCCTGTCTGGTACTGTAGATCCAGAGGACGCCGTCGGTCACCTCGACCAGTGATCGCACCAAGCATCGCTGATGAGGGAGAGCCGCAGATTATTTAAGTACGATAACGCATGACAAGATGGCTACGTCCACCCATTCGAAATGTACATCCGCTGTCACCACCTGCACGCTGGTTGATTCACGCCGCGCCACCTGGCGGCGCCAGCTGGGATCGCCGACCGTCATCATAAAGCGCAATCTGCGCTATTAATGCACTGCGTACGTCACCATCTGTCTGTAAATCCGAGCGGCAGAAACACGCGGCCGCGAGATCTTTGTGGGTCATGCAGTGGGACAAGTAGGGGCTAGAGGGTTGCTCTCGCTGGGCGCTCACTGTACAGTACTGTACACCGAGCACACGCTGGTTCAGGAGACTGCTGAATCCACGGAGATTCGGGACAGAATAAGACACGAGCGAGTCGTCCGACCTTTGGCCACGGTGCGCGGCGCACCGTTGGGTCGCTCGCTGTCGCAGCATTGGAGCGGATAAAGTATTAATAATGCAGCCATTGAATTGAGCACACCGCCGGCCATACTGTATGCGCAGAACACGGATGCGTGCTGCTCTGTATGGCATCATGTTCTGCTAGCTGTTCATTCGATTGGACGAGGCAAACGCTGGGCGTCTACTTCTCTACACTACAGTACACTGACGTATACAGTCACTTTACTGAGCAGCGTCAGTGGCTGCGAGTTGCTCACGAGCACTCGCTCGCGCCCACCGCGGTCCTCCCTGTAAAACCCAGCGGGTCCGCCGCCGGGTCGGTGCGTTTGACGCCGGCCGGCGGATACACCTGCAGCACGGAGGCAAAGACACGCGGGCGGATTTAACCAGCCTCCGCCCTGTATGTATCACTGTACTGTACTTAAGTATGGAGTACTGTACGAATCACTTGGCTGCATAGTGCGTGGTCGCCTCAATGCGAGAAGAGAAACGCTCCGCCGGGTTCCTTTTCTGCTGCGGGAGTTCTGCTTGGGGTCGAAACGACACGCAGCACAAAACACGGGCCACCGACCGGCGCGGGCTGCATACAAACGCCAAGTCAAGTTCAAACCCGTGGCCCGCATCCGGCCTTTCTCCACCATACAAACCCCAAGTAAAACGCGACGTCCGACGCGTTTCAAGGCAGAATCAACCGAGACCGAGCCGAAAGTGGACTCAACACGACGAGGGGAGGAAGAAACCCACATGCACGGCAAGGCTCTCATCCTGCGCAGCGTATCGCGGGATGACGTGGCGTCGGCCCTGGCCGCCCATTAGCAGGCTCTGTAGGCTTCTTACTGTACTGCATGCCGCCGCCCAGGTCACGCCGAAAACTTTCACGGGCGCCAACGTTGCGAATCTCTCGGCGCATCTTGGCCGTCCGGGGAATGAGAGGGAGGAGGAACCCGCAGAGCAAGACTTTGCTCTGTGTATTGTACTGTAGAATCCCTGGAGCGCGGAGCAAAGCAGTGGTGGCGGCTTGTTGGGTCGACCGGTCAAAGACGTGGCAGAAGAGGGGGAGGGGGTGGACAGTCGGCTATTTTCGTATTTTTACCCAATCATGCGAGCGTCCAGCTGTCGTCTTTTCCACCACTCACCACCGAGACCCATCTGTTTACGCCACCTGATTGGTCGAAATCTAGTGTTTCTCTCGTCAAAACTCCCCTGGCGCGCGCGGCCGGCAAACAATCAAGGAGACGAGACCCATCAGAGAAGAATTTGACCCACATTGGACACCTCCGACGCGTACTTTCCCGCCTTCTTTTACCCTTTCGACGGCGGCGACGGCATGCAGTTCCAGGACTTGTCGCTCACGACGGGCGGCAGCAGCGACGATGAGGACATTACGAGCCAGCTGCTGAGCATGCTGGCCGAGGAAATGTCCACCAACGCCAAGAAGCGCAAGCGCAGCGCTGCGGCGCGCGCGGCGGCGTTGGTCCCGGCCTCTCCGCCGTCCTCGGCCTCCTCCTCGCAGTCGCAGTCGCCCACGTCGCTGTCCTCGTCGTCGCCCAGGGCTCTCACGCGACCGCGGCTGGCGGCCAGCGCCTCGGACGAGGTCAAGAAGGAGAAGAACCGCAACTCGGTCAAGCGCTCGTACTACCGCAAGCTGGTGCGTCCTCTCGGTTGTGTACTTGCCGTTTTCCGCCGTCTAGAATAATGTAACGCGTGCTTTCCGACGCAGGAAACGCTGGACGAGCTGCGTAAGCACGCGGACCACCTGAGACAGCAGTACCACCGCCTGCTCTCGCAGTGGGAAGAGAAGACGGAGCGCGAGAAGGCCGAGAGCGCCCAGGAGCCGTCCAGTCTCATGAAGCGGTACCTGGAGCTGTCGCGGCAGCGCGACCGCCTCTGGCTCGAGAATCAGGCGCTGCAGGACGCCTTCGAGGAGCGCGAGAAGATCTCATTCCGCTTCCAGCGCCTCTTCGACGTCAACTATCAGCTGGTGAGTCTCTTTGTCCCTGCGAACTTCCCTGTCGCCGTGTATACAGCTAAACGCTGACTCTCCTGTCCGCCTCATGATGACACTGACAGATGGATCACTCGATCACGGCGCCTGCGGAGCACGAGGTGCAGACGCCGACGCCCATGATCGTCATGGACGAGATGTCGTTCGAGGCGTTCACGCGGTTCGCGCACGACGCGCAGCAGACGTTCGAGGCCTTCGTGTCGAGCCGCCACAGCATGATCACGACGGACACGGCGCTCGGCTGGACGTGCTCACACGTAGCCAAGGACAACTCGTTCGGCTACTACTTTGAGAAGCACTTCAGCGCCAACCGTTACACGAGCGTTAACGACGTGGTGCTCACGGCCTGGGAGACGCTCACGAGCCCCGACCGGCACAGCAAGCTGTACGCGCCGGCGCTGCACACCCGCTTCCACGTTATGCAGATCTTCGACGAGAACAGCTATGTCCTCTTCCGCACGATGGAGAAGGAGGGCGAGGACTCGATCACGACGGCGCTCATCATCATGACGCGCATCCCGCACGAGTCGACTGGCGGCTGCCTCGTCATCTGCAAGGGCCTCAAGCGCGAGGAGCACACACTGCGCGTAGAGGACTCGGCGTCGCTTTCGCTGCGGAAGAAGCAGGAGTGGAGGCAGTCTATGTACTGGCTGAACGTGGAGGAGATGCCGAGCGATGAGTCCAAGAGCGGCCACGGGCACGGCGAGAGCAAGACGCTCAAGGTGGTGCACGGCGGCATCATGAACAACATGGGCGACCGCAGCCGCTCCTTCTGGCTGTTCGAGAACCTGCAGATTGCGCTGCGCTGGGAGCAGAACCTTGGGCTCGGCGAGCCGCTGTCGTGAAGAGGGGGAGGCGAGCGAGTGGGCAACTGCGCGGCCCAGTGCGGCGGCGGCAGTGACGCGACTACGGTCACGAGCGCAGGTAACGGATTAACACACGAGCTCGCAGCGGCACGAGAGGAGCCTCGCGCATTCAGCGCCAACTCGCCGTCCTCCTCCCTCGTTCCCGCCGAGAAGATGAAGAGGAGACCGCTGCTTCGTTCAGTTGGTGTCTACAGTAGTGAGTATTTTTGCGCGAGCGATTTGACGGGATGCAGTGGCAGCGGATCAAACACCAGGGGGTGGTGTGATTCACCAGTGTGAGATCGCCACCACCAACCCAGCGCCGTCACCACGCCGCGTCATCGCGCAACCCGAGCGGGAGCCGAGAGCGTGGAGCGGAGTGTACTGTACGAAGTCATGGATCCAACCAGTCAGGAGTGTAAACTGCCGAGCATCTTGTCTGTTAGTCGTACATTCCCAGGGTGACGGCCGCCGCATCACCAAGCCGCCTCTGGGCTGGCTCCCAGAAGAGCTCATCTCTACGCACCGGGTTGGGTGAGCGTTCCTCAACAGCCAGCGTTTGAACAGGGTATTACATCTCGCAGGTAATTTTTAACATATTGAACACTGTTAATAATATTGATTTGTAATGCTTAATCAAACTATAGAGGTCTTTCGAACAGCTCCGATTGCCAAGCTCAAGCCATTCCGCTCCTCCCCCTCGTCCACTTCCGCCGCCGCCGCCGGTGAATGCCAGCGCAGGAAAGAAGCGCGCGCATCTTCGGGACCCTGATAAGTGGGTTGTGTACTTGCAGTCGGAGACGGAGAGCTCTCTCTGTATCTAGCGCGCTGTACTGTAACAAGGCAGAGCGCGTCGCAGTCTGCGTCTCTTTTCCGATTTCCCCGCCTGCCGCGCACTCGCTCGCCGCCGCCTTCCCCGCCCTATACTGTAGACTGCTACACACCGACGTCACGGACGTCTCGACCGACCGACCGAATGACCGGATACACGATGGGCTTCGCGATGAACAAGCGCATCCAACAGCAGTTCCTGCAGGACCTGGAGCTGTCGCCCTCGGAGCTCGACCGGCGCGAGCGCAACCGCAGCAAAGTGCGCCGCAGCTACTACCGCAAGATCGTGCGTCTCTCCCCTCTTTCTCGCCCCCCATCTCACTGATGTGGCCTTGAACGCCAGCTAACAACATTCTCCGCCCCCTCGACAGTACAATTTGAACGAGCTGCGCGCGCAGGTGGACGCGCTCGAGACCAAGTACGAGCGGCTGCTGGAGGCGGTCGAGGCGGCCGGCAAGACGACGGAGGCCGAGCTGATCAAGAGCGAGGAGGAGCAAGAGGAGCAAGAGGAGATCAAGCCCGCCAAGGAGGCCGTCATGACGGTGGACCGCGTGCCCAAGAAGCCGGTGGCGACACCCAGCCTGCTGCAGCTCGCGCGCGTGCGCAAGGCGCTGTACCAGGAGAACGAGGAGCTGCGCTTCAAGCAGATGGACTTCGCCAAGGCGCACGCGAGCCTGCAGCACCTGCTAGACGTGCGCTCCGAGGACGACAAGTCGGGGCTCAGCGTGGACGACGTGTCCAGCTCGCAGCTCATCATCATCGCCAGGCGCTTCGCCATCGAGGAGTGCATGGAAGTCAGTCGCATCGGCTACCGCCGCGTCGCCGCCTACCTGGACGCGCAGCGCAACGTGCCGCCGCCGCGCACGGCCATGGGCTGGGCCGACCGCCGCGTGTACACGGACGACGGCGCTCTGCGCTTCTGCTTCACCAAGCACTTCCCGCGCCGCTCGGGCGAGCAGCTCGCGGCCGCCACCTGGAGCCTGCTGACGTCCCCGCGCCGCGTGCAGAAGCTCTACTCGCACTACCTCAACATGGCGCTGCACGTGGTGCAGAAGCTCGACGTGAACAACTATGTGTGCCTGCGCACCATCAACCAGACGGGCCAGGACACGTTCCTCAAGAGCCTGTTCCTGCTCACGCGGTTCGAGACCGACCGGGGGTTCATCGTGCTCGCCCACGGACTCGACCCGGCCCGCCTCGACGACGACTTCTTCACCATCGACATGGTCGGCAAGCGCGAGTGCTGGCAGGACGAGTTCACCTGGTGCGTCCCATCGTTCTCTCTATCTTTATCTTGTCTACTAGGTGACGACGCTAAGCTGCTGCTTGTACACAATCCTCAGGATGCTGGTGGAGGACGACGCGGACGGCGGCGGCTGCCGCTTCTCGTACGGCGGCGCCATGCTCGCGGAGGACCCGTACAACATCTTCTGGGGCATCGAGGTGCTGCTGATCATTCTCCGGTGGGAGACGGACATCGTCGCGCCGCTCTTCACGCTGCGCTGCAACTGAGAGATCGAGCTATTGGTCTCGGCCTCGTCTTACATCTCGCACCTCTCTATGGTTTCCACGCTGTTGTTCATTGCTATCCCCGACACCCGTCGGCCGTGCCGTTTATTTAGAGCAAGTGTACATATCCATGTCGACTCCATTCCTTTCCGTCGATAGACAAGAGAGCGTCAATACACGTTGGCGAGTTGCTTATTCGTTGTCGTTTGCTTCCAATTCACTCTCACCCTCGATCTCCACCCGGTCCGACGGCCTCTTTGACCGACACGTTGTACTTCTCCAACAGACCGGCGAGGCGCTCAGTCGAGTATTCCCACCGCATCGAAGGCTGCGTCGACGGCGCGGAGCTCTGCGGCTTGCTGGTTATTGTCGACGGCAGTGGGGAGACGGCTACTGGCGGCGGCAGTTGGCGAAGCAGCGGCGGGAACAGACTACTGGCGCTGCTACTAGTCGGCGTCGGAGCCGCAGAGGAGGTGAACGCACCTGGGTCACCACCAGAGCCCGAGCTTGGGCCGTACAGGTCGGCGTAGTGCTTGTACCGCGCCTGCGACGGCACGGACCCGAAGCGCTCGTCGTCTTCAAAGTCGCCCGCTTCCTCCACCACTGGGTGAAGCCCATTCAGACTTGCACAATCCGCTGGGAGACCAGGTTCGTCGTCACGAAGGTCCCTGCCGAGTTCGTGGATCCACGAGACGGGCTTGATCTCGGCGGTGAGCGGAGAGAACACTGACCAGGGTGAGGCTGAAGATTTACCCGACTTGTAGTGGACCGACTCGAGCTCGTCCAACTGGTTGTTCGACGAGTCTGCGCCCGCTTCACTGCCACTCAGCAGCGGCCGCAGCTTGACGCCGCCGCTCGGGATCTTCTTCTGTCGGCGCTGCTTTGCGCTCTGGTTGCATGAGTGCCCGGCTGCTCCGATGACCGAAGACGCAGTAGACGACCCGCTTTGCTTGCCGGGGAGCGCCCGCTTTGCTGCTCCAGGCTTCGAGGCGAGCGTCAACAACGCGGCGGGCACCGGCAGCCGCCTGGGCTTGCTCCCATCCACCAGAGGGGACAAGTCCTGCGAGTAGCAGTCGAGCGTCTGCTTGCGCCTCTGCCACAGCTGCCGCGTGTGCTCTCGGATCTCGTTCTGCGCGGCGTTCGCTCGCTTCTCGGGCTTTCTCTCCGCCGGGTTCGACCCTGTTGACGATGCGATCGGTGGTGGTAGTGAAGGAGGCAATGGATCAGGCGGCATGCCAGTTGCTTCCTCACTGATCGACGAGGAGCCGGGCGCTCTAGCCGGCGTCTTGGACTTCTTCTTGAGCTTCTTGGCTGCACAGGGCGTCTTGGACCCGGGGCCGCCTTCCTCGCCTTGATCCACAAACTGCCGGAACCTGAGCTCTTCCTCGCGCTTGCGCCGCTCCAGCAGCATGCGAACGTGGCGCCGCCGCTCCCGAGCCAGCGCCTTGGCCGCTGCCGCCTGCTCCGCCTGCGCGCGCTTGGTCGCCTGCAGCTGCTCCTGCTGCGCGAGCAGGATGCGATGTTGGTCGCGCAGCAGCTGCAGCTGGTCGTTCACCTTGGCCTCGACGCGCAGCAGGTGCGTCAGCCGCGTCGGGGCGCTCACAACGGAGCCAGTTCCTGTGGTCTGCTTGGGCTGAGCCAGCGCCGTGTCGGAGGCAGCCAAGCGGCGAACGCAGTCGGCGCAAAGCGGCATCCCACCGTCTTGAGCGTCCTGTTTTGACCCAACGCCGCCCTCATCGGTACTCTCGCACGTGCTCTTGAGCACCGGAGACCGCAACGGGACCAACGCGAAGCACACGATGCAGCAAGAGGCGGACTGGTTGGTCGGCTCCGCCGCCCGCCTCGTACAGTGCGACACGTCCAGCTCGCTCATCGCCTCGTTGGGCTCCAGCCTCATGGACCGATGGCGTTGCCATGCCTCCTGGATCGCCAGCGCCGCCTGCTCGAGCTGCTCCGACCCCGCGCAGCTCCAATCGTCGCCATCCTCGCTGCCATTGGTGTTGTCGATGCAGTTGTCACCGCCGTCTTCGTTGCTGTGGCCACAGTAGGGAGAGCCTCCATCCCCGGCCGAGGTCCACTGGCGCCCAGACGGGAGCTCCGCCAGCCCTCGGTCGCCCTCCAACCGCATTCCACCCAGTGCAGCAACTTCAAACACGAGCAAGAGCAGCCCGATCACTGTGTCGCCAGCAGTTTGTACGGTGTACAGTATCAATCGCAGCCCAAGGGCTATTGTGGGACGGGGACGCTTCCATTTTTAGAGCTGAAGACAATCGGGATGCTCCAATGATGAAATACTGTACACGCGAAGACTTCTGAACCCAGCCAAGCCCCCACTTAATGAAGAAGGTGTTGCGATCAGCCCGTTGCCCTTGTGAGCTGGTCGTGGCCGCTACAGTGATGCGATGGCGTCACTGGCGGGTTGCTACGTCACTAGACGTGGGTGCACATTGAGCCTGGTCGACTGGGAGGTGTTAGAGATTCTTTTAGAGGTGCTTTTACGGTGCAGTACGGTGCTTGGGGCCGTGTTAAACCTCCGACTACTGATATAGAATGTGGTAATTATCCAATCAAATTGGTGGATGACATGCGTGCCAGGGGAATACACAATGACAACGACCCAACTTCAATCAGCACGCAGCAGCACCGGCGGTTTTTCAACTTGAAGTAGATACACCCCCAGTATAATGACGGATTGTCAACCATCCTCCCACTTAAAATCACTTGCAAAAACGGCAATAAAAAGAGATGAAATTTTCGGAGCTATTCACAATATCGAAGGAAAAAACCTTCCGTCAGCCCTAGTTGGTCATTCCCTAACCAAGAGTCGCTGAGCTCATGGTCACACGTTGCGCCAAACCGCCGGCTCCATACTGAACCCAAGTCATCCTGCGAGCGTGAGGAGAAGAAGCGATGGACATCCGCCGCCGTGCGCTTCTCTATCGCTCTCATTCCTCTATTTATCGCCCAAGCAGCACGCCGGCCTCCGCCCAGCCTCGACCTCGACTAGTCCAACCTCTCCCTTCCATTACTCACCATGTCGCTGTCGTCTAGGGAGCTGCAGCACCACCTCGGGGGCGTCGAGGCGGCCGTGGAGAAGCACGCGCACCTGCAGGAGAGCGTCGGGCTCAAGGTCATCCTGGGCGGCTGCGCCAACACCATATCGGCGTGCGTGACCAACCCCGTGGACGTGGTCAAGGTGCGGCTGCAGCTGCAGTCGCTCGAGCCGAACGCGGCGCACCCGCTGCCGACGCCCGCGCCCACGCGCTACACGGGCTTCGGGCACGGGCTGCGCACAGTCGTCAAGGAGGAGGGCGCGCGCGGGCTCATGAAAGGCTGGCAGGCCTCCTTCCTGCGCGAGTACTGCTACTCGGGTATCCGCTTCGGTATGTACGACGTGGTCAAGGAGATCTACGAGGACCGCGTGTTCAGGCTGTCGGCGGGCGAGCGCGCCACCACGCCGCTGTACATCAAGCTGATCGCCGGCGCGACCACCGGCGGCGTGGGCAGCGCCATCATGAACCCCATGGATCTGGTCAAGGTGCGCATGCAGGCCGACCGCACGGGCCTGCGCTACAACAACAACTTCTGGTTCGCCTGCAAGGACATCTACCAGCACGACGGGCTCGTCAAGGGCTTCTACCGCGGCGTGGGCCCCACGACGGTCCGCGCCATGGTGCTGACCGCCGCGCAGCTGCCCAGCTACGACCACATGAAGGAGACGCTGCTGGCGCACACGTCGCTCGAGGAGGGCTTCGCGGTGCACATCACGTGCAGCATGTTCGCGGGCCTGATGGCCGCGACGGCCAGCTCTCCGCTGGACGTGATGAAGACCAAGATCATGAACGAGTGCTCCAAGACGGCGACCTCGGCCGAGCACTTCCAGTCCTCCAACGTCATGGGCAAGGTGTTCATGCAGGTGCTGCGCACCGAGGGCGTCCGCGGCTTCTTCAAGGGCTGGCTGCCCAACTGGTTTCGCCTCGGCCCGCACACCATCATCTCGCTCATGGTGTACGAGGAACTGCGCGCCAAGATGGGGCTGCGGCCAGTCTAGAGGACTGGTGGACTGGTGGTAAGCGTTGAGTCAGTCACTGTAATGAAGGTGCTGTAATGGATGCATGTTTGTGGTATTGTGCCTTTCTGTTAATTTGTCTGCCTAATCGGGCTTCTTAATCGGACTTTAACTCTTATTAGGACAATGCTAATTAGATCAATAGACCAACAAAATTAGGGCTGGTAAAAAAGAAGGGTCACCACCAACGAGGAAGGCACTCCGATTAGGACAAAACTCACTTTTAGTGTCGATTCGGAGCATAAAAAACTATCGGTCCGGCAGATTGGGGAGGTACACTGGGTTAGGCAATCGTAACTTTCGCGTTATTTAATCGTTTTTTACGCGGTTTGGGCCAGGAAGATCTCTTTGCCGTAACTCTAAACTAAGATCTTCCGCTCAGTATTGCTCGTTTAGCGTTGGCGCTGATTCAAAATAGCTTTCTTGACTTGAGTAAAACTGACACTTTTCATTAAGCAGTAACAAACCTACTCCTCGGTCCGACCTCTGCTGAAACGAAAAATTGCCGCTGAAAATTACAGCACAATTGTACCTCTGATAAATAATACCCGAAGAAAAATCATTCACCATGAAAGTTTTTTCGAAAGTAATTTTTATAGTCCGAGCAATTGGTACTCGTCTATCGTGAATGGCTCGTCGCCATTTTCATCGTCATCGTCACTTGGAGCCAGCTCAACACTGTCGTCGTTGTCGAAATACTCATTCTCGTGCTTCCGGACCTTTCGGTAAGCACCTATCCATGTCGCGGCGGTGATCTTGGTAACCAGGGCAGCGTTGACTTTATCTTTCAGTTCACCCATCGTAGATGACACCGAGGTTGCGACCTCGTTCTTCGCAACGCCCCACATAACTTCGGTCGGCTAGAGCCCCTGGTGGGAGGGGGCGTGAAGTAAACCTCGTGACCGTATGTCGTCGCAATTTGGCGCGAAATGTACTTCTTGGGTGGCTTGATCTCGTTCACAATCTCCAGTAGCTGAGCCTTTGTTGCGACGGAAGAGTACTTGACTCGTTTCTCGTCTAGCCACGCTTGTGTTTGGGCTTTGAGGGACTGTGCGTTGGGAATAAGATTCAGGACGTGCTTGTGGTATGCTGCACCGTCCATAAATATCTTGCAGTTGTCGTATTCGGTTGCAAGGTGCGGCACAACTCGTCGAACCAGGTCTCAAAAATGTCGGCCGTAAAGTTGCCGTGGTAGTCATCATCGCCGTCTCGATTCCGCTTTAAGTCGGATTGCCAGACCTTGCGCCATCCGCGCAGCCACTTCTCTGTCAGTGACCCGTTCTCGCATCGAAGGACGCCGGCGCCGATGGTACAAACGCGCTTGCCCTTCCCGCTTTTGGAGAAGCGTACGCAGTCCTCTGGAAGCCACGTTTCCCCGGTGGTATGGTGCAAATTGCAGTATGCCTCGTCTAAATAGACTTCTGGGACGCCAGGATTGTTGTGGCGATTGCGATTGGTGCGCTTCCCTTGGATGTACTTGGCTCGATAGGCGACAGTCTCTTGCGACTCGGCCAAATAGTTACGCTACTTGCCCTTGACGTAGCGAAACTTCATTCTCGACAGCACTGCACGCATTGTTCGCTCAGGTACCTGTAAACCTGTCTCTTTTTATAGCTCGGCCGCCACCTGCTTCGCTGTTGTGGGTAGGATTGATTTATTACGCTCAACAATAACCCGGCGTAATATTCCCGGGAAGTTTTCAGCAGCTGAGCGAGGGCGGTTTCCTCGAACGGCAACATCAGCCACGCGGGGATCGGCGAAGTCGGGGTCGTGATGCGCGTTCCAATGCGCCACAGTGCGCGCAACAAGGCTCATTAAGAAGCCAAGACACTGGCGGATCTGGGCGCGCACCCAGTTGCCGCCGTCGCTGTCTCCTGCTTTCGCGTGGGCGGTGAAATACTCGTTCGCCATAATAATGAGTCGCTTTTCCGCAACGGAGAGCACGTGCTTGGGAATGAAAAATCTTTCTGCTGACATGCTGATGGCGCTGGACATGGACAATTTATGTATGACTCCATGTCAATTGAGTCCTGTGCAAGTTTGGTGGCGAAACTCGCAGTGGATTTTGCGTGGTGACGTTCCGGATATTTTATTGGATTTTAGTGCACCTTCCCAATCTGCCGGACCAATAATTTTATGTAAGGGGAAACCCGAATACCGTGGTACTTGTCGGCAATCGGGCTTTACCAACGGCAATGTCAGCCCAGAGACATGAAGCGTAAAAGTGACCAGAGCCAGGCCTGAAACTGATTATTATCCCTAACCTCGACTCAACCAACACGTAAAAACCCTACTTTTTCAAGTCCGATCAGCAAAAAAATTGGAAAGGCACAATAAATACTTGCACTTATCTCACCCCTCGCCCAAGACTCTCAAACAAGCATGAACTGCAGCTGACGGGGCGGAGTCTACTACTTGTTAGTGTGCTTTTCAGCATTTTTGGCGGACGACGGTACAATTTTCTCTTTTTACGAATCCACATATCTTGAATAAGCCTGGTATAAAGCTAAAATTAATGCG
>JAADXW010000970.1:0-13453 GCA_023337975.1 Phytopythium ostracodes
ATCTCGAGGTGGTCGTCAGTTGCGAGCAACAGCTCACGGCTGGAAGCGGAAAGCTCGTCGGGGAAGCAGTGGTACACTTAGATGACCTCGTCGTTGCCCAGACAGCGCAGCTCTCGGATCAGCGACAGACCCATGGGCACCACAGCGTCGCGCATGCCCATAAGGAGCCCTTGTCGCGACTGGGCACTGTCCGAAGGCTTCCCGGGCGTTGCATTCGAATCGGTGAGTGGCGTGATGGACGCGTCTCCACGAGCGACCCCGCGCGCGAGCTGGCGACCGCTAAGACGAGCAAGACGAGCCACGCGAGCGCTCGAGGCGGCGTCTTGAGCTCCCTCCGGCGGGGCTATTTGCCCGAGCCGACCAGCGGGTCGTCCGAGCGTGAGGCCGGGAGCCTGCCGCCGTGCTTGACCAAGCTCTCAGGCCCATCGCCCATCGTATAAGGCAGGGTCGGCTGTGTGGCTTATGTCGCTCGCTCGAAGGCGGAGAGTGCGAGGGCAGCGCGCCAGCCTTGCGGCGAGTCGCCCCCAAGAGGCGCAACGGATCCATCATCTTTTGCATCCTTTGGCGCGCCGCTCACTAAGTCTTCAAGCGTGAGTGAAACTTCAAATATGTTAGATAAGGATGCTTTGTGAAAGTTGTCACAGGGAGTGAATGTACAACAACACTTACTTTGGTTCTGGATTTGCGCGCTTCGGTGCAGTCAGTCCTTGTGTGTCGCATTCGTCCCGGGCCGCGGGCATTTCCGATCGGCCGTCCCGTCCGACATCCGCTTCCTTCCATTGCCGCGCAAGGCTCTCATCTCGTTCGTGGCTACGGTCGGTCGGTCTGGCTGCCGGACACTTGGTACTGCTCAACGAGACTCCGTGGCCCAACGCGACTCGCCCAACGCGTCATCTGGCGGCACTGGGTCGCAATGTGCTTCACGAAATTCCTTAACAAGCACTTGAGGTATCAGGCCGCAATCGTTCACCGCTGCCTGTTGTCAATAAGTTAGATCCCGCCACGCCACGACTCCAAGACAACGTCCCTCTTCCCGTCTAGATGCCAGCGCGATGGTGCAGCCGCTCGCGCTTGGCGCGGTCGATGTAGATCTCGACCAGCTTCTTGCGCGTGTCGTCCAGCTCGGCGTCCAGGTACTTGGCCAGCACCGCCGCCTTGTCGTGTTCGGTCGCTAGGTAGAACCCGACCAAGCAGTCAACGGCGTTCTTGCGCACGTCCGAGCTCCCGTGGCTGAGCTTGCTCGTCAGCGGGCGCAGCAACTGATCGACGTGGTCGCGGCGCTGGAGGAACGCCGTCATCTGCGAGGGAGTCTGTCCGCAAAGAGTGATGCTTGTCTTGACAAGACGGAGAGCAGTCAGCAGCGCAGGCGTCTCGATCGCGGATAGGAACGGGATCAGTACGCGGAGCACCCGCTCTTGATCACTTGAGGTGGTCACCACGTTGCAAAGAATCGTTTCCGCAAGGTGCAGCGACTGGGGTCAAGCGGACACGATGCAATCAATATCGTTAGAAACAATTTACAGGCGCCAGGTATGCTGTAATAACATGACGTACCACGTCCGAGTGCCCGCCGCATGCAGCAAGGAGCCGCTCAACGAGGACGTCGACAAACGGCTCAGCGCGGGCCCCAGCAGACGTCACCACTCGCAGAAGCACCTTGAGCGCGTTGGCATCTTCGTCGCACGCAGCGTCGAGCAGCGTCATCACTAAGCGCTCGGAGTGCATGGTCCAGAACGTATCAGAGGCCTTCGCGGTCTCGCAAAGAATCTACAGCAAGGCAGTACAACAACTATAAGTCGACGGATCAGCTAATGAAAGACAAACCACGCCACCACTTACCTGGTATAGCGCTTTCTTGCGCTCGCGGTCGCTCGAATTGTTCTGCTCCAACGTTCGCAGCGCAATTTCAATCACGAGATCCGGGTCCTTGCGAACATCAGTTGCCAACGGACTCGCCCGGGCGGCATTCATTCCAACCATGCGGTCGCCCCGCCACGGGTTCTGACTCGTGCCTGAGTCCATGGTGTTCAACCGCTTTTGAAGGTGGAGCGCGGGGCTGGAGTTCGCCGTCGGGGACTCGGCGCGCTTGCGGCTGCGCTCGCTTGATCGCTCGTCGGCGATCACCACGTCCTCCATCTTTTGGTTTTCATCGCCCAACGCATCCCGTGACTTGATAGTGTTGACGCTACCAGACGACACAGGCGGTCGGGCGATACCGCTCACCAAACTCAGGTTAATGCCACGCGACTTCAGCAACTTGCCAAGTATGCTCCGCTTCGTCGGAGGGAGAACCGGCATGACGCTCTCCATTTCCGCCCCAAACTCTTGCACCGCGACCGCAACGAGGTCTCCGCACGCTGACGCGACCGAAACAGGTACTTCTCCTTCCAAAAGTTGTGCGAGCTTGAGCAGGAACGACCGCATGTGGTTGTTGTTCTGCCACATGTACGCCCCAGCACCTGGGAGCAACGTCTGGAGGTACTTGCAGACCGCGACCTTCACTTTCATGTTGCTGCCGTCGCCTAGGAACGGGACAACAAACCCGACAAGAGTCGAAGAGTCCATTGACGCCTCGATGAAGTCGAGATTCTCCTTTGCAGTCGAGCGAACACTCTCCTTCGTCTCGATCACGCGCTGGAAGAGCGTCGACAGGATTGTTCGGAAGTGAGGCATCAATTGCTGCGTCTGTCGAATCGAGAGCTTCAACAACGGCAGCAGATAATTGAGCGCAGTCTGCGAGACTCGGTAGTGCGCATCATTCATGTGCTTGACAAAGGCGGAGATAACACGGTCGTCCACCTTGGCGTCGCTCGCCACGTCGTCATCATCCATATCGTGGGTTCGCAGCTGCGCCCGCAGAGATTTGCCGATCGTCTCGATTGCGTTCATGCGAACTGACCACGAGCTGTGCTCCAGACTTCGCAATGCCTCTTCAACTCGGTCCTGTTGCTTGATTGACTGACGCGCGCTAGTCGCGGGCGCCGACCCACTCTTGGCGCCTATCGAACTGACAGCGTCAGGCTCTGAATTGCTTCGCTGGTTCCTCGGAGAAGAGCGATCACTCAGCCCTGAGGCAGCAGAGGATGTTGCGGATCCAACCGGCAGTCTCTTCGTCCGTTCACCCTGGCGGTTGCTATCAGCGTCCGGTTGCTCTGGTTTCGAATCGGGCACCTGCACTCGCTGCGCTTTCAGACCATCTGACCCTCCTGTGGATGTGTTCTCTGTGGAAGAACTGGACGCCTTTGGCGTACTCAGTACCCGCAATGGACCGACCGTGAGCCCACTCCTCTTTCCGTTGGACCCCCCATTATCATCGGAGGACTTCACGCGACTGTCTCGCTCAATGCGTTTGGGGCCTTGAGACAGCATCCGCATGGACGACCGACCATCTATCGGGTCGTCAAACGAAAATGAGCCGGTCGAGCCGAGAACGCGTCGTGGTCCGTTGGCTGATGCTGGCAGTTTGCCCTTTTGTCCATCGGATCCAGACGACTGAAGAATTCGCTGAGCCGACGACAAAGACGCTGGCTGACCGTCAGTCGAGGCAGTCGACGACACGGTTTGATCCGGTAGCACCAAGCGAACCCCCTTCACGTTTCGAGCACTCGCAAACCGATGTGCGGTAGAGCTGATGATGCCGTCGGACGATTTGGGAGCGTCTTCAGCACTTAGACGGAGCTTCCTCGAGCTCTCGCTAGTTGTTCGAGCAGGGTCATCACGAAGATTTTTCTGCGTCGATGGATCCAGGCGGTTGTATATTCCGTTCGCTTCGCTCTGGTGAACGCGTTGCAGGGAATTAGCGCCTAGTAGTGACGCGAAACATGACACTTTTCAACGACGTGTGCGCACTACGTACCCGGAACAAGTGGTGAAACGCCCAGTAACACTTTCTCGATTGAGCGCGAGCGTCGCCAACTGCATCCTGCAAGAGTGCCGGCAGGTTTGACACGAACAGATCGGCGTGTCTGGGGCAAACACAAACAGCGCGCAGCGATGAGCATACAAGTGAGCACTCCATTCGAGTCAGACCAGCAGTGTAACGTCACACTTGACCCACTTACTTGATCAAGAAGCTCGTGCTCCACTGCTCCAGCGTCAGCGTCAAGTAGGCGACGCAATTGACTTTCAAGACTTGGTTGCGCGAACGCGCGCCGTCCATAAACCTAAATCGCATGGCACAAGCATTAGCTTGGATTTATCATGACGCCAGCTATTCGGACACATGATCAGCAACGTACTTTTGAATGATCCGTGTGTACCCGTTGGTCGTGCTGTGAATGATCCCTCGGATGGACGTGTCGGCTGAGGTCGAGATGACCTGAATCGTGACGTACGTCGCCTTGAGAAGACTCCCCATGAAGAACTCGGCGTGAGCGTTGAATTCGTCGCCGAGAACGCTGGCTAAAAGCTGGATCGTTTGGCACGCCTCTCGCGATACTGACGAACGCAAATCGCTCACGTGCTCGCTCAGCCGCTCTCGGACCGTGCGCAAGGCATTTGAGAGAGCCGCGAGAATGCTCCCCGCGGTTGTTGGGTCCTTTGTATCGCATTGACGCGCGAGTTTCTGCAGCGACTTGAGTCCGTCCACGCGCTTTGACCAGTCGTTGTTGAGTTGGAGATGGTCGAAGATGGTCGCGATTTGCTTCTGGATCTCGCGCTCAGTAACGCCAACTCCGATTTCTCCCAATCCACCACTGCTTCTGTCGATTGCGCTCACGTTGCTAGCGGATGAGGCTTGCGACGGAGAGCGATCCCCTCTAGTGGCTGCTGCAGCCGCTGTCTTTGCTTCGTTCATTGTTCGGTTCCGCACCGAGGCCAAATATCGCGCCATGGACGACGAGGAGTCGACCTGGAGATCGTAAGACGACAAAATGGACGAGAGGGCGTCGCGAGGGGCGCTACCAAGTGACAAAGGCTCTGTGAACGTGGCCTGTGATAATGACACAAAGTCAGACCTGTCAATATCTGCACTCGCCGAGGCGTTATAGGGAATATCGACCAGGCAACAGCGTGCTAGAAGCCATACCTTTGCATCGTAGTTGCTCCGCACAGCTGCCGAATGGACGTTCACGTCTTGAAACCGGTCGGACAACATCTTCATGTGCGCGCTTCGGATGTTCTTCGCCTCTAGATCACGCTGCGCAACATCAAAGTTCGTAGTGCGATTGTGTAAATACTTTATCGATGCAATCGCGATCCAGAACATAGGAAACATTCAAGCAGCTGCAAGTGCGTCAGAAGAGAAAATGCAAGGTCCTTACCAGCAATGACGGACCCATGTACGCGTAGAACTTCTTCAGCGTCTGAATAGCGGCCTCGCGCACCTCCTTCGCAGAATCCTCGAGCAACCGCACCGCCTGCACGGGCATAAAAAGCGTAAGATTATGTGTGTCAAACATGATCGCAAACAATTGGTATAACAGGCGCACGGCACGTCCAACGTACATCGTCGAGCGCTTCGCTCTGCCTCGTGGTGATCAGGTCGTGGGTCTCCAGGCATCGCCACAAAGCGTGCAGCGCCTAGTTCAGACCACACAAACCAGCATCAACAGAACAGCTTTCGTTCAGCGAACGGAGACCAGGCCGCGGACGAACTCGAAAGCGGCGCAAAGGATTGGCAGCCGACCTGTTCGCGCGTTCGCCAGTTCTTGTGCGCCACGCACGGCTATTCCTCGCACACAAGAACACATCCATTGTTGCAATCAGTACAATTGTAGCCGCAAGCCGGTCAGCAGCGCGTGCGCACCTTGAGTTTCTCCAGGACCGCGTCCACGTCAAGCGCCTCGGACAGCGCGACGACCACGTCGACGGCTTTCTGGCGCACAGGCAGCTTGCTATCGCCCAGGCGCTCCGCCAGGTTGAGCCACAGTAGCTTGAGGTACGCGCGCACGGTGGGCTCGGGCGCGCGCCGCACCAGCAGTTCGACCACCTCGAGCGCCGACTGTGTGATCTTGGCGTTATGGTCGCGCAGGAGCGGCAGCACAAGCGGGATCAGCGCCGCTTCATGCGCGCCGTCTCCTCCCCCGCCTTCGTCGGTCCGCAGCATATTCAGCAAGTCCGTCACGCCCGCCAGCCGCGTCTTGATGGCTGCGTGGATGAACGTTTAAACGCGCGTTTTTAGTCATAAAAGTGCCAAAAAAGCCAGCATACCCGCCTCACAGACGCGGGGAACATGTAGAACACTGTGTATATGCGATTCCGCACCCGCAGATCCCAGCAGCGCCGCGGTTTCCTCCATCTTGGCGCCTTGCCGCCGTCGTCCTTTCTCGCGCTTCTTTCTATTGTTTGGTATCGAAAGTCAATGCACACCGGGGGCGGCGGTTCATTTTTTTTCGCGGGCTTTCAAAAACAACTGAAGCGTATACCCATCCGGATATTACGGTGTTAAAAACGATATACCCGATGTATACTTGACTACCGGGAAGTAAATTCGCGCGTGTCTTACGGCCTGATTCTCCTAGAACAACAAATTGGAATTCAACCCGCCGAAAGGTAGGCCAAGATGACGGCGGGGCCTTCGGTTCGGCGCGCGGCGGCGGCCAACCAGACGCTCGTGACGCGCGTGTGGCGCTGGATCAAGATCACCATATGTACGCGTGGCTGCTGCGCGTCTGGGCGCTTCGAACAAGCGATTCCGGCGGCGATACAGCGCCGGGAAGTGAGGTTGCGGCGTGCGATCTAACGGTATCGCTCGCGTGTTTTTGACTGCGCAGGGCACATATTTTACGGCCAGAGCGAGTGGGAACGCATCTGCGGGGCGGCGGACGCGGACGAGGATCAGCGTATTGTGCGCTTCCGGACGAGCGCGGCGCTGTCGAGCGCGCTGGTCAAGCAGTGCAATGTGCTCTTTGACTTTGAGCCGTTCCCGGTACGTGCAGAGGTGAATGTGGTCCTGTGGTAGGGTAGATGGCTAAACTGCCTCGTTCCCTCCATCGTACGATCGCTTGTGTGGTAACAGGTCGATCCGGTGGTGCAGGAGGTGGTGCAGCAGCTGAAGCTGGACGCGAACAACACCATGTAGGGTCTTCCTCCGAGTGCGTGCGCCATGGACGCTGACGGTGATGCTAATGCTCACTGCACTTGGTACTTGACCTGTAGACTGGTGGGCAATTTCCGGTCGTGTCTGCGCCGGACGAGCGACGTGAACAAGGTGTACGCGCGCGTGAACAGCCTCAAAGACGAAGTGTACGCGTCGTCCAACCCGTCCCACGAAGTCTGTGCACCGAGCTCTGTTGCTGATTGTGGTCGCCCACCTTGTGATGACGGTCTAATTGGCATTCTTCGCTGTTTGCGACCGGGTAGGAAATGCTGGAGCACCTGTGGTCGACGCTCAAGCCGAACGTCCGCCGCTCCGGCGGGCGTATCACGAAGGAATGGGGCGAGATTGGCTTTCAAGGTGCGTTGCCTGCGTGTGGCTTCAGTATCAAACCTTGGGGATACATAGATGTCATTAGGGTCTCGTGACTGATTCGTGACCGACAATGCTTAGGAACGGACCCCATGTCGGACTTCCGCGGCATGGGCATCCTGTCGCTGGTCCAGCTCAACTACTTTGCAGACAAGTACCCAGTCGAAGCGCAACGGTGAGTACTCCCGCAGCTCTTCGTGTTCAATGCCGCGTTGCTCTGACTTGTTCACTACTGACGCTCCGCGTGCTATAGGGCGCTAGCCGAGTCGAACCACCCCGTTCGCTGGTACCCGTTCGCCGTCACGGGCATCAACGTGACTGGGTACGCATCGAACATCAAAGCATCTTATTGTAGGAGGTCAGTAGCTGATAGTCGTCGGTGTGTCGTGTCTTTCACTGCTAGGTTCATCGTGGGGTTGGTGCGCGAGCGGCTGCTGGACGTTAAGCTCTACCGCGTTCGTGCAGGCGGCCAGGACGTTGTCGCGCCAGGTCTTGAAGCGGTCCACGAAGTCTACGGTACGTGCATGCCTTACTCGTCTCATCCTGTGTGCTTGTAGCTCTCACTGACCTCGAATGATTGGATACGATCCATCGTCCTGATCGTGGTTAGTGGCCATTTTCACGCGCTTCAACGCGCTCTGGGTCAAGACGAACCCCCGCGACGTGATGGCGTTCCCGACCATCTTCCAGTCGCTCAAGGAGGACGTGCGCGCCGAGCTGCTCGCCCAGTCCTTCCGCTACTACTGACGCATTTCACCTCGAGAGTCGTGGTTAATACCGAACGTTACGCTAGTGAGAGCCATTCCCATCAATCAGATCGCGTTGAAGCTGTCAATGAAGAGGTCTCCATAACCGTTAGAATGGCGGTTACGGGCCACAATTCTGACAACCACCCAACCAAAACGAATGCGCACCTTTTTCAACCAATCTAAACCCACCAATAGTTTGTTTTCGACCAATAGGAAGGCGTAAAAGCGGGAATAGGCCGGCCAACCCAGCAGACTGCAAAGCGACGCCAACGCGACAGCATTGGCCACCAAGGAAAAGCGCTCGGAGCGGTACCTCGACTCTCCGATCTCTGATAATGGGCGGACCCACGAGTCGCAAGGCGCGCGCCGCGTCCAAGAAGAAGCAGTACAAGCGCAGCCACTCGACCAAGTGCCGCGCGCGCGACATTGACCAGATCCAGGTGCGTCAGCAGCCGACGACCGTGTCATGCTCCCAGTTGACTGACTGACTGGCTTTGCTGACCGCTTTAACGCCGCCGCTCCAGGATGACCTGACGTTGGAGAAGTCGCGCGGCAAGCCCATGGAGTTCGAGATGGATGAGGACCTGCCCGGGTGCGTCCGTTGTGTGGTAATGTCGTGAGCTTGTTGTTGCGCTGGATGCTAACCAGAGCGCGCTTTTGCTTTGACAGTCTGGGCCAGTTCTACTGCACTCCGTGCGGCCGCCACTTCATCGACGCGCCCACGCGCGACGCGCATATGAAGACCAAGGTGCACAAGCGAAGGTGCGTCCACGCAGCGTAACGCGCCCCGCTGGACTTGAACGCGGCCTTCTAACCATCGATCGCTCCGTGTTTGCCTGTCTGTCGTCTCGTGGCCGACAGAATGAAGGACGTGGCGCAGAAGCAGTACACGCAGCGCGAGGCCGAGTTGGGCGCCGGCAAGACGATCGAGAAGTACACGCCCGCGCACGCCAAGAGCAAGGAGGACGCCGACATGGACGACCTCTAGGCGGCGCACATGCAGCGTTCGTTCCTGCGGTCGTGTATACTTTAATGAATATCATCGTTCCGTACACATCTGTTCAAGTACACCTTGTCCGTCAAAAAAGATGCAGTTGAATTGACTTTCTTTCAGTATGAACTTGATCAGATATCACCAGCGCTCGCTGTATACTTTTGCGAGGAACTTCACCGCGAGCAACTCCATTTCGCAAGCCGACACTTTGGAAAATGGTGTGCGACAAGTGCGAGGCCAAGCTCTCGAAGCTCGCGGTGCCTGACAAGTGGACGGACGGTGCGCGCAACACCGTGGGCGGCAAGGACGGCGGCAGGCGCGTCGGCGGCACCAACAAGCTGCTCGAGAAGCGCAGCCGCGCCACCAGGTACAGCGACAGATAGTGAGAGAAAGAGAGCGAAGCGTCCGTCGCTTGGGATCTTCATGAAGGCGCTCGTTGGCTGACTCGATGCGCGTCTGCCTTCGGCGCGTCCCGTGGGGCGCCAGGTTCTCGCCGCTGGACCGCAAGTGCCGCATCTGCAAGGGCAAGGTCGCCCAGAACGCCCACTACTGCAACCAGTGCGCCTACAAGAAAGGTGTTGTTTTGCTCGCTATAGGTCTTGGTGTCATGTTGATACCGTGTTCCTCATCGTGTTGCCCGTGCCTTGTGGCGCCAGGGATCTGCGCCATGTGCGGCCGCAAGGTACTCAACACCAAGGAGTTCAAGATGTCGTCGTAGCCGCGGCCCTGGCGTCTCTTGAGAGCATGAAGACCTGCATGGAGAGAAATAAATGTATGCATACTTTGGACCGCGACGGCCGCGTCCATGAGTCTCCAATGGTGAGGGCGTTGTTTTCAGGTCTCCAGTGTGAAGCGCAAGCTCAACACGTCGCTGCAAGTAAGTATTTATACCCTCCACGCGGTCTCTTGTAGCTAATCCTGTGCTTGTCATCGCCGTTGACCACTGCCCCTGCTGCCGTCGAAGTAGAAGAAACCCACACTGCAGTCCGCCTCGCCTCTGTCCACTATGCTCGACCGCTACCCGTCGAGTCCGCCCGGCTCCCGGCAGATCGACGACGACCACGAGGTGAGGACGCCTTCATCGAATGCCTCGGTTGACTCTTGACACCTGGACGGCTCACGACCTCTAGCCTACCCGACAGCACGCGCCGACAGCTCTCGGGCCATGGCACGAAGCAACTGAGTCGCCTCTGGAGCCACGGCCGCCGCCCCGCAACAGGAGCGAGCCGTCCAAGCCCAGCAAGTCGCCGTCCGGGCGGTCCACCCGCCCTAAGATCGTCGTTCACACGAGCAAGAAGGCGGCAACCACCGCTCTCTCCCCGCGGTCGACGCTCTCCAGCGGCCGCCCCGCGCTGCCACGTCTCGACCTCGGAGGCGTCTGCAGCTCTCAGCCCCAGTCACTGTCGGTGCGCCGCTCTCCTCTCATACTGAACATGCTTATCCGGTCGAGACTCACGTGACAACAACGCGCAGGCCCGGACGCTGGACGCGTCGCCCGTCAGTGAAGCCTACCGCGCGCTCGTGGAGCAGACCGGCGCGATGGTAGCGTCGCATCATTCGCTTTAAGCGCTCCGACCGCTTCTAACGGCCTTCCTGGTTGTTGTCGGTCCGGCCCAGGAGCTGGCGCTGACGCGGCGGTCTGAGGCGAGGCGCGAGGCAGCGACGGCGCTGCGCGCAGGCGTGGACAACCTGTCGCAGCCGCTGGTGGAGGCGCAGAAGAAGCTGCTGCGCCTGGAGGCTCTCCGGAACGAGGTGGACATCTTCCACCAGCACCTGGATCCCTTCGTCTTCGGGATCAATTCGGCGCACGAGCACGAGGTGCGCTCGAGCGTCTACCGGCACTTCTCGCGCATGCGGGCCGTGCAGGACATGGGCGTGCCCATCTACGGCATCGGCGAGTACGCCTTGGAGCCCACGGACAGGGTGCTCGTGCCCCGGGCGACCCACCGCGTGTACCGACGCATCCGGCGGCGAGACGCCATGCACTTCATCGACGCGGACCTCATCCCGCGGGCGGGCATTGCGAGGAAGGGCAGGCAGCAGCAGACGACCGAGGTCGAGCAGTGCGAGCAATAGATCACGTTGACGTTGAAGTATGTGGAGAGGGCTCCGAGTTGAGTGTGAAAGGCATGGGAAGCGCTGTATTATCGTCGCTAACGCACACTTGGAAATGAATTTGGAAATGGTAGAGCGGAAGGGCAGCGAGGGAGAGCGACTGACGCGAGCGAGCGATTAGTAAAGGGACGACGCAGCGTCCGTCCGTCTGTCGTCCGTGTTCATTCGCACTACAGCTACAAATTGTCCTCTCCGTCCTCGCGCCCGGCGTCTCGCTCTCTCACTCCTTCGCCACGCGCTCTGCTTTCTCCGCTTCTCTCTCTCTTTCTTCCTCTTTTCTCAGTCTCCTCCACTCGTCCTCGTCCTCGTCCTCGTCGTCCTCCTTCCATCCTCCATCGCTTCGTTCTGGTCGACGCTGGCATCGCGTCGATGTCCTGCTCCTCCCTCTCGCTCAGCGCCTAGTAGCGTTGTCGGCTGAGCGGCTTGGCCTCGCCGAGGGCGTCGCGGCTGGCGCCCGTGGCCACGCGCGGGGCGGCGTAGCCGGCGTCCATGGCCATCTGCCGGTCGTCGCGCATGCCCGAGCGGTAGGCGGCCTGCTGCTGCTGCAGCTGCGCGTCGGCGGCCTCCTTGGCCTCGTCGCGCACGTACAGGCGGCCCTGCGAGTTGCCGGCGGCGGCGGCCACGCGCGCGTCCTGGCGCGAGTCGACGCGGGCGCTGCGCTCGCCCGTATCGCCGCTGGCCCCACGCTCGCGGCGGCCGCTGCGCAGGTTGAGCACCGTCCAGTCGAACATGGCGTCGAACTGGAAGCCCTTGCGGAAGAAGAGCTCCTTGAAGAGCCGCTTGAGGTAGGCGTAGTCGGGCTTGTCGTCGAAGCGCAGCGCGCGACAGTACTCAAAGTAGGCGCGGAACTCGGCCGGGTAGCCCTTGCAGAGCACCTCGATGGGCGTGTTCATCTTCTTCTCCATGATCTTCTCGTACTTCTGCTTCTTCGTGTTGGCCTTGAGCCCCTGCCACGGCAGGCTGCCGCGGATAAAGTACATGAACACGTAGCCGAGCGACTCGAGATCGTCGCGGCGGCTCTGCTCAATGCCCACGTGCGTATTGATGGACGCGTAGCGCGCCGTGCCCGTCAGGTTCTTGTTCTCCCGGTAGGGGATGTGCTGGTGCGTCTTGGGGTCGCGATATTTCTTGGCCAGCCCGAAGTCGATAATGTGCACGATCTGCGCGCGCTTGCCCAGGCCAATCAAAAAGTTGTCCGGCTTGACGTCGCGGTGGATGAAGTTCTTCGAGTGGCAGTACTCGAGGCGGCACAGCAGCTGGTCCGCGATCATGAGCACCGTCTTGAGCTGGAAGCGGCGCCCGCAGTAGTTGAACAAGTCCTCCAGCGACGGGCCCAGCAGATCGATCACCATCACGTTGTACTCGCCCTCCACGCCGAACCAGCGTAGCGACGGCACGCCCACTGTCAACATTCGTCATAATTCATCACATGTTAGCATGTACTGCGGGGACGGCAGGTAGGGCATTGTGACACAATCTGGAGACGCGTCCGCGTTAGTGTGGGGACGCCCAGTGGGACGTTCCGACACTTTCTGCGGACGCCGCCGTGAGTGTGGGGACGCCCAGTAGGGCATTATGACAGATGATAAATACGTACGGCCGCCGTTGAGGATCTTGTAGATCTTGGACTCGTAGAGCAGCTGCGGGTGCTTGCTCTTGACCGACTCGAGCTTGATGCCGACCTCCTCGCCCGACGTCATGTTGGTGCCGAGGTAGATGTCGCCGAAGGACCCGCTGCCGATCTTGCGGCCCAGACGGAACTTCTTGCCGACGCGCAGCTCCAGCGCGCTCTCGCGAAGGATCGACATCTTGCCGGGAGGGTAGAGTGAGTGGGTCTTGCTTGGGTCTACACGTGTAAAACAAAGCAACGGTAAGTTTCTACTTCATCCCATCTCGCGGACGGGGGGATGTCCTCCGTCCTCGTCCCCATCGTTCTGCATGTCTGCATATGGGGTGGGGCGGGGCCGGACGGGGCAGGGGAGGGACCCGCACATGTAAGCTACGCTACCAACGTACCGGAGGTGTCGGTCGCGGACGGTCCAAGGGGGGCGCGCGCGGGGAAGTGAACGAGCTTTTAGGCGGTGGTGGGGTTCAGCGCCGAGCTTGGGAGTCGCGGAAAGAAAAAGCGAGGGAGGAAAAGAAACAGCGAGCTACTCCCCGGACTGACTGTTCTGGAGGGGGGGGGGG
>JAADXW010000971.1:0-13450 GCA_023337975.1 Phytopythium ostracodes
AGTTTTGGTCGCCCCGCAAAAATGAAAGTGGTTCTGAGCTCGTCAAATGCTGTTCTTTTACGAGCAGTCCTCGAAAGTTCGAGAAACGGCGTGCATTTCTAAATAACACGTCCATTCGGTTACTTTTGGCGCGCCCCCAAATCCTAAGTCTCAGCATTTCGGCCGTAACTTTTTACCCACTGACTCAACTTCAGCAAAAATTGTATGGAACGACTGCTCTTACTTTGCTGAATTCGGAGAATCCATTCTTTTGCCCAAAATCGCACTTTTCGCCAAAATATCGAACTAGCAATTATATTCGGATACTTTTGGCGCGCACTGTAGACGATAACGCAAAACAGCATTAAGTTAGGTATTTTACCCTGTTCGTACGAAAATACCTAGCTTGCACCGGCGGGAACCATCGGCAGTTAGCCCCCCCACACACACACCAATATCATTTGCGACAACGCACACATGGACAACCTACCAACTACATGCTGCATCACGACGAATGGACCGATGCCATTCACCCATCCCTAAAAACTCAAGAAACACACTCTCCGTCCGCCCTTTAAAAAACGCCCTCATCTCCGGGTCCCACGGTCACTGGCGGGCCGCAAGGCGAGCGACGCAATTTTTACTTATTTTTATACGAAAATATTTTACGAAATACGAGAAAGTACTCACATTTCCCTAAATGGTCACTAACACTTAACCTGTCTCCGTCCAGACCTAAAAACCCAAGGTTTTTCGCTCTATAAAACCCAAGCTTCTCCCGTCCAACGAGCCGAGTTTTTACGAGCCAGCTCGAGCCCATACTTTATTCTAGTATAACTCCTCTCACCAGCATGGGTGGAACAGCAAACTGTTCTCCTCTTCGGGGAAACAGACGCAACGCAGAGGGGAAACAAGCGGGAACCTGGACGCACGCTAGCACGAGTATTTACGCGTCGTCGGCCTTTTTTATCAGCTGCCTGCTCTGCTCCCGGGTGCGTTTGAAGTTCCCGCCCATTTCCGCATTCATGGCGTGTAGCACCCCCCGCCTGTCTCTCTGTAGTATCTGACCTCTGCTATGCCCCGCTGCAGGTGACGAGCCATGGCGGACAAGCCCGCGGAAGGGGGCGTGAGCGCCAGCGTGTCGGCGAGCCTGGCGACCAGCGCGGCCATGGCGATTCTCGGTGTGGACGCAGGCGCCATGATGGGTGACTACGCTAGTTACGCGGGCGAAGGCTCGACCGCGGGGAGTCTGATTGGCATGGACGCTAGCGGGGCGAGCAGCGGCGGTGGGGCGGTGTCTGCAAGCGCTACGGCGGCCGCAACGACGGTTCAGGCGGGCGGAGAGGCCGGAACGGCGGCGGCAGCGCCGACGGCCGGGCTGTTTCTGGAGGCGAGGGGCAGCGGCCACGACTTGCTGGTGGACAAGAGCGGCGGCGACGAGAAAAAGATGGGGAGGCCGAGCCACCCGGCGTGGGAGCACTTTGTGCGCGGCGAGAAGCGCAACCGGTTCCACCACAACGCGTTTTGCCGCTACTGCTCGGCCAACGGCGTCAACCCGCCTCCCGTGCGCGGCGTGTCGGGCAACATGATTCGCCACCTTCAGAAGTGCATCTACTGCCCGACGGAGATCGTCACGCAGCTCAAGCTGCTCTGTGCACAGAAAGACGCCGCCAGCTTCAACAAGAAGCACAGCGCGCACAACCGCGACATGGACCTGCTGCTGCACGAGCCAGCGCCGACGCTGCGCAAGAAGCGCAAGCATGAACACGACGCGATGAACGGCGCGTCCGGGGCGCAAGCCACTGACCTCCGAGCGACTGCAAGCTCGACTGCAGCGGTGCTCGCTAGCCCCACCGCTCTCGTGAATGCGGGAGTAAACGAGCAAAGAGCGCACGGCAACATGGAGGAGGACTTTATGCCGCTCCAGTTGCCACTGCTGAGCTCCGATCTGAACGTGTCGGCCGCCCCAACGTCTGCAGCTTCGCAGTCGCTAGTGACATCAAGTTCACTGGCATTGAGCGGACTGACGAAGCCAGTTCGCGTTGCGATAAAGGTCCCTCCGGAATCGGCCAGGGCCTCGCAGGCCCCCACGCGACTGCGAGTGCACGATGGGATGCGGAGGATAGCGCGTGAGCAGGTTGCGGACCCGTGTGGACAAGGTTCGAAGGCCAAGGTTGACGCTGCTCTACTCAACAAGCTTGTGCTGACGACGTCTGCGATGTCGGGACTACCGTGGGATTGGATCTACACGGAAGAGGCTGCCCGGCTCCTGAAGAACACCGACTGCGAGCTTGATGTGCCCGATCTAAACGCACTTTCGTTGCTTGGGCAGACATCCCAGGAAACGCAGACGGCGAAGATGAAGATGGAGCCCATCGGTGTCACGCTGAGCGTGAACCTGTGGACGTGCAGGTTTCCCAAGTCGACTGTGCTGCTGCTCTCGTTGATTAACGCCACGGGGGAAGCCAGTGCGTGGGATTTGATCGATATCGGCATCGAGTATACATCGGACATGCTGGTCGAGAAGATCGCTGCATCCCTGACGGCGCTTCAGGAGAAGGGAACGCACGTGATTAACATCGTTGCTGACTCGCTGGTGGCTCACCGTGCGGCTTGTTCCGCGGTACGAGCGACAAGCTGGGCGGACCAGTCGATCCCAGTGCTTCCTTGCTTCTCGCATGTGCTCCAGCTGCTGCTTGGCGGGGTTCTCGCGTCATCTGACGCCCTCACGGACACGATGGGGGAAGTCGTCGAGCTCGTGCAGATGTTTACGAACCAGCGAGTGCTGACAGTGTTGCGCCGCGAGTGTGGAGACCCAGATGCGTCCTTGACGGTCCCATCGACGCAAAACTGGTACTCATTCATTGACTGCGTTGATTCAGTTCGGCAGTACGAAGACATGGTCAAGATCGTTGCCGCGAAGGTGTTGAATGCGTCCTCATCCTGCTCAGACGAGGTCACGGGTGAGCCTGGCGAGGACAAGACGCCTCCACCGCGCTTTCGTAAGGATAGCGCCGGGAACACGGTCGACGAGCTGGCCGAGTCGGGATTGTCGGCTCCCGTGATTCGCAGTATTCAAAGTCACTCTTTCTGGGAACGGGTCGTGTCGCTGAGCGAGCTCATGTCGCCTATAAAGGAGAGCCACAAACTCATGGCCAACAGCAAGGTCACCGCATCGGCATTCTCGATCTCGGACGTGTTCTACCAGCTTGGCAGGATGCACCAGCAGTACGGTGCGATCATTTCGGACTGGGATGAGAACACGAGCGCCGGCCGGTCCGTTGAGCACGTCCGATTCTTGCAGCGCACTGTGAACAGCGTTTGGAACCTGTACGACCAGCAACTGATGGTTCTCAGCTACGTGTTTAACTACAACCTCCACGACCCGTATCTGGACCGGCACAACTCGGCGCTGCAGTGGCTCGCGATCGGAAAATCGGCCAAGGAGTACTTCCGCCGGTGGTTCTGCGCTGCGTCATCGACGCGGAACCCGTCGCGAGTGCTTGGGCTCAGTGAAGAAGCTCTGGCTCAGTTCCTGGAAGACTTACTCGCGTTCAAGGAGCGCAAGTACCCGTTCGACCCCGAGTCCGTGTGCGACTTCGAGAACCCCAAGGTGTTTTACATGCTCATCTCGGACTCGCACCCACTGATGCATTTGTTTGGCGCTCGGCTCTTCAGCTTTGTCACGACCACTCCGTCGCTTGGAGAGGTGGTGACAGACAAGCACTTCCTGTCGTCGGTACCGTCAACCGCGAACGCACCGCGCTCGCTGCTGCCGGTTTTGCAGATGACGCTGTATGCTCAGACATCGGCGCGAGGCAGCTCCACAACAACGTTTCAAAACCCACTCAACTACAGCCAATCAGGTCGGGCGCGGAGCGGTAGTGACAAGAGCATGACCTCGTTTCAATCGCGCGTTGAGGAAGCAACAGCCAAGGGAAAATCGACCACAACCAGTGAGCGACGCCGACCAAGCGCCAAGGTGTGGAGCAAGAACCAGTGGGTTCGATTGGCAAAAGAGTGGAAAGACCATTGGGACCGAGAAACGGACGGCGGCAAGTTCGTGCACCACCCTGGTGGCGCGGGCGACCTAGCGTCGGACGTGTCGCTAGACCAGATCTTTAAGGAGAAGCTGCCCTCCAGGCTCCCGCGTGACCGAGAAGATGCCGTCGTGGACGTCTAGTTCAGTTTGGTCACTCGAAGGCGCCAAGTTGCTGTCGCTGGTCGCGTGGGATTTCGCGGAAGAGCCTGTCGAGCGTCTCGTCGTCGACGTCGCCACCGCAGAGCGTCTCCAGTTCGCCCATTTGGTTGGCCAAGCTCTCGAGGCTGCGCGTCAGAGACGACAGCGAGTGATCAGACGCAGTCCACCAACGCTAAGGTATGAACAAAGTAGATAGTTTTCAACTGACATGTCGCCGAGCCGCGAGACTTGCTGCGTCTTTGAGTCCACGCTCGCCTTCATGGTCGTGTACCTGGTTCGTCACAGCAGCGACCGTCAACATTCCAGTCTTGCGGTGCCAGCAGAGCAAGAACGTTGCCAACTCGCCTCGCTTGGTTGCGACGAGACTTCTTGTCGACCTTGCGCAGCATTGCGACGAGCTCGCGCTCGCCTTCGCTGGCGTCCTTGGTGTCGGTGCTGTCGGGCTCGTCGTCCCCCTCCGCTACATCGGTCGCAGGCTCCTCTGCAGTCGACGGCGTCGCTGGACTGGACCCCACAATCCGTTCACACGTCAGCACACTTGTGCGTCACGATGTCATTCAAACGAAGCATGGGCGTTGGGGCGGCACCTTCGGACGCGACTGGTTATGTGCTTTGACGTGGGGGCATCGCCTCGCCTGTCGGCTGCTCGCGGCTTGTACCGCGCTCCACGAGCCGAGGACGACGATGACAGCGACGTGGGGAGCGCCACGGGCGGGACGATCTCTTTCGCTGAGGGCGAGTGCGCTAGCGACGGCGACGGCGGACCCGCGGCCTTCAGCGGCGGCTGCGGCACCTTGGCGTGCTGCCGCGAACTGTCGGCTGAGGAATTCGCTCTACTCGCCATCCTTTGCGGACTTTTCGAGAGATCACCAGCGACCTTGAAGAAGCGGGCTGGCCGGGTGGGACCTATTTGGAGACGCCCATTGAATCAGGCCCTTGCCAGTCCGCGGTGCGCCACTATAATTGGATAGCATTGTTTGATTCTCACTCACGTCGGCCGACGGCGGGACGTCCAGGCGAACGCATGAACGGCAGCGAGGATTCGGCCCACACTCTGCTCGTTCCCTCGGACCTGACGTTGCGATGATGATACACCCTGCCTTGAAGCCGCCGATCGTCCACATCTCGCGGCCAAACTCAGCGGCAGCCAACAATGTAGACGTCAGAGCTGTGCCCCCTTCGGCTCCAGCTCAACCTGCAAATGCCCCTGGCTCGAGAACAGGTCGACCCGCGAGCTGCTCGCCCGTGGCGCGACGGCGGGATCTGGTACCTCAACGGCTCATCCAGTCGCCACGAGCGCGGGGAACGTCTTTGGTTGTCCAAGCAGCAGCAGCAGCCTCAGCCGCGCCGTCGAGTGAGCAAAACCGAAACCAATCAGGTCGAATCGAGGAGTCCAACCACGTTCCGCTCGGCAGCGACCAAGAGGGCGAGAGCGCAAGCGTCTTCGCAGCCACCTTGGCGCGGAAAGAGGCCGAGGAAGCGGTGCAGCAATTAGCCAGGCGGATCGCGCACTACCGCATCCAGGAAGAGCGTGTGCTGCGCGAAGTCTGGGGCGCGAAGAGGACGCTCGAGGCCGCGCTGGCGGCCAGTGATCCCAGTTCAGACGTCCTTCGCCAAGCCACAATGAGCAGCAATAGAAGTTCACGCACGGAGCTGGCGGGTATTGCTCATCCAACTGGCGACCATCGACACCAGTTACCAGCGTCGCATGTGAGGGAACGAGTGCGAGTGCGCGACCATCTGCAGTTCCTTTCGGTACGTTTTGCATCTGCCTGACAGCTTGTTGTAGGACGCCGTCGCTCTGCTCGTGTTCACCAGCTAATGCGCCTGCTTGTGTTGTGCTTTGGTACTTCACAGAAGCAAAAGCGAATCCTACACAAGCGGAAGCAGGACGCCGCGCGGCGGCAAAAGGAAAAGATGCAGGTGGGGAGAAGGAGCTGTTAGGTCAAGTGCCTTGATCTCCCAAGCTGACGCGAATGCTCTCGTTTCGCTTGCTATTGTGGGGGCACCACAGTCGGCTCTTGCTCAGCAAAAACAGCGACTGGAGGCGGAGGTGGAGCTTCGCAAGGCGCAAAAGGAGCGAATCCGGTCCGACAAGCTTCAGTCGGTTGCGGATCGCGCCGCCAAGCAGGTTTGTAAATTGCTCGCATAGCTTCTGATACCGCCACCGATCAGCTCGATGATCGCTGACAGTGCTCATTCGAATCCGACAACAGCGACGAGCGGCCGAGCTACAGGAGACGCGACGCGGAGAAAGGCTGGCGGTGGAGCGCGAGCGCGAGCTGCACGCGCGGTCGCTGGTAGAGGAAATGCTAGACGAAGAGCGCAATCTGGCGCTGCGGTTGGAGGCGCTGCGGCTGCACCAGTCGCCGCTCGTGCCGCCTCGGTCGTCACCATCGAAGCGATGAGGACCCCGAGTTGGTGTACAGTACCGTGCGCAACGGATCTCGTTTGGTGAGCTGGTGGTGAGAGACGCTACAGTACACAAAGTAAGGGGTAATCGACGACACTCGATTGGACACCGAGCAGCCATCACCGAGGACCGAGCTGCCATCGGAGGTGCATCGCACACGGAACGGACGGCCACTCGAATCAACGTGATGAACGATCGTGGTCCGGTATACAGAGAAGAGAAGAGCTGTGAGTGTCAAGATACGCTGTTTGACCGACAGATCTGAAGGATGGGGACCAGTCCGGTGCCTTAGCGAGTGCGTGTGCAAGTGAAGGTGGAAGGAATAAAAACGTGGCGAGGAGAAATGGGGCAGGCGGCGATGGGCTTCCGGCTGGCTGGTCGCATGCTGCGTGCTGTCGATCGTATCGCCGTCTAATCACCGCCGTTGACGCGGTTTAGACGGTGAGCGGCAGCCACTCAGTGTGCCAACGCACCGTACAGTGCAGGTACTGTGGGTACTGTACTGTGCTGTATGTACACTACGAGAAGGACAACAGGCACTTGCGCTTGAATGCGAGGCGAGCTTCAGGCAAGCCAGACATCATTCAGCGTACTGTACCGGTATTGTTGCGGGTCGATGCAACGCAAACTACTCACCAGTGCTCCGATGGACCTGGGCGAGAGGGCCAACAAGATGTGCGAGAGCGATCGGGAGCAGCCCGAGAAAGGAAGAGCTTCGAAAATTGCCAGTCGACCGTGACCGGGCATCGCGTCAGTGCCTCCACGCCAACCAGTTGCGAATTTCGGGTTCTGTAAATTTATTATAATGTATTGCTGTTCCTTTCGATAAATTTGAGATTTTCTTCATTTAATAAAATACATTACGCCATTTATTATCAATCCTGTTGAAATGTCGATTCAAACTCTGTTTAGCATACTGATATATGTTATTTCTGCACGTCAATTCGCCCCTAATCTTTCTTTAGGGCCGACTGGCTCTCCTTGGTTCCTGTCGCTGACCAGCAAATTCATCGACTGATCTACTCGAGTACGTTCGGATCACGTCGAAAGCCTTACCAAGGTTGCACCTTACACTGGAAAAATGTATACGAGCGCGAGGGGATCCGCCCGTCGCATGCAAATCACCGGCTGGCGCGTCACAGCATCAACCAGGTTCTCTCAGCACAAAGTGACTTGGCTTTAGTATAAAATTTATGCGCGACTTTTGAACGCGCCGCTGGATCATGTGACACGTCGGTCTGTTCAAGAAAGTCTGGAGATCCGGACCGGCGCTGGTCAGGATGCGAGCGCGAACGTCTTGCGCTTAGAATGCTCTCTGGTCTCAATTGCAAGGCCGCGCGTTCATCTAATCACGTCAACCAACCAGCGAATGATGCGGTTGATTCCTGTCAGGTTTTGGGGACTTTTCCACTCGGGTTGAGTATGCCAACGGAGCCAGTCGCGGCGGCGGCAAAGGCTCATGGACAAGTGGGCAGGCGTGCCGCCGTCTCGCCTCGCGCGCGCTCTCTCTCACTTCTGGACTCGCCAAGTCGCGACCGAGCGTTCGACAGCTTGCGACCACTTGAGACCGCCGCGGTCTGTTGTTAAACACCAGCTTTGCAGCAGCGGAATTACAGCAAGCGACACTTGCGACTTGCGACCATAGGCGGAATCAACTTGGACAACATCGTCATCATGGAGTCGGCCAAGGCAACCAGCGGGCCGGCCTCGCTGCTCGAGAGCATGTTCCGCACCAAGCCCATACGGGTCATCCAGGCGGAGGAGAATTCGCAGGAATTGCCGCGCTCGCTCTCGCTCTTCGATCTCATCTGTATCGGTATCGGCGGCACTGTCGGTAGCGGTATCTTCTCGACGGCGGCGTCCATCGTGTCCGAGACGGCCGGCCCTGCCGCGGTGATCAGTTGGCTCATCGGTGGTATCGTCTGCTGTTTCAACGCCCTGGCGTACATGGAGCTCACGACGCGTATCCCCTCGTCCGGTAGTACCTACGCGTACGCGTACCACGCGATCGGCGAGCTGCCGGCTGTGATTGCGGCCTGGCTGCTGACGCTCGAGTATGCCGTCTCGGGTGCCGGTGTTGCGCGTAGCTGGGCGCAGAAGGTCGAGGACTGGATCGTGCTGGACCACCCAGACTCGAACGTGCACTGGCTCAACGAGGACTATGGCAACCTGCTGGCGGCGCTCATCCAGGCGCTGTGTGTCGCCGTGCTGCTCATGGGCGTCCGCTTCGGTAAGGTGTTCGTCAACACCTTCACGGTGCTCAAGATCTTCGTGGTGCTCTTCATCATCATCGCGGGCTTTGCGGCCTTGGACACGGACAACCTCTCGCCGTTCGTGCCGGCGCGTGCCGAGAATGACGTGGGCGACATAGCGTTCGGTGCGCAGGGTATCATCACCGGCGCGACGCAGGCCTTCTTCGGTTACATTGGCTTCGACGAGGTGTGCTGTCTGGCCGCGGAGGCCAAGAACCCGAAGCGCGTCATGCCCATCGCCGTCATCAGCGTCGTCATGGGCACGGCCGTGCTGAGTGTGCTGTGTTCGTTCGTGCTGTCGGGCATGGTGCCGTTCCTGGATGCCACGAGCTTCCCGGACGGCTTCCAGGGCGTCGGCTGGGACTGGGCCGCCAAGATCGTGCGCGCCGGTGAGACCATCACCATGCCCGTGGTCGTGCTGATTGCCTTCCTCGCGCAGCCGCGTCTCAACTACGCGCTCGCGTGCGACGGGCTCATGCCGGCGCTGTTCGCCAAGGTGGACGCCAAGGGCAACCTGTTCGTCAACACGCTGCTCACGGGCATCTTCTTCACACTCGTGGCGCTCATCGTGCCGTTCATCACGCTCTGGGACATCGTCAATTTCGGCATCCTCGTGTCGTTCGTGGTGTCCAACGCGGCGCTCATGATGATCCGCACGCGCGACAACTCGCCCGTGCTGGCGCCGCGCCTCATCGGCTCGATCGTCGTCTCGGCGCTGCTGGCCGCCTTCTTCTACCAGCAGGGCTACGACCTCCGGGGGTCCACGGTGTGCCTCATCCTCGCGTGCGTCTTCCTGGCTGTGCTGGTCGTCTCGTGCGTCGCGCTCTTCGTCATGTGCCCGCAGGTGGCCAACGACCCCGAGCACTTCGGCGCGCCGCTCGTGCCTTTCATCCCGAGCATCTGCATCCTCGCCAACTTCTACCTCATCTCGCAGATCAGCGACCTCGGCCTCGGCCTCGGCTGCGCCTGGGTGGGCGTCGGCATCCTCTCGTACTTCGCCTACGGCCTCAAGAACGCCGCCGGCCGCAACGGGTGGAGCGAGCTGCTGCGCTACCAGCTGCCCAGCATCGGCAGCGACACGGGCAACAGCTACGTCGCCGCCCGCACCTCGCACAACGACGTGCGACCCTCGCTCGCGTCCTTCGTGCGCGACTAGACACTACGTGTAAGTAGTTAACGGGAAGGACGCTCGTGTCACCTATAGGGGCTGGCTCGTGTATGCGTGAAGATAAATAAATGAGCAATCACCCCCAACAGACACGATGATCAACGTACGAACCGAACTAATATCGGCCGACGGGTCTGATGCTCGCATCGGTACCCGGTGTGTGCAGCTTGGGACTTCCCTGTGAGCTGCAAAGGCATTACAACGTATGAAAAGGTGAGCATGAGAATCACAGAGATCCATGGCGCCTCGCACTCGTTTGAAGCTCGAGAGGAGGGTGCAAAAGTCTTCAGAACTTACCGTACTTACCTTAATTAGGGTCCTTGTTGACCAGGGTCGTCCACTGGGTAATCAAGCGTCCTTCCATCGTGAAGATGGACAATTCCATCTTTTCGAACGCTTTTCGGCTTGACTCAGTACCGTATTTCATGAGGTCTCTGCAACCACGGATTTGTTGCAATTGGAAGTAAGAAATTATCAGTACCGTCGACCGACAATGAATTTGCAACTTCGGGACAAAATAAATGCAATTTCGTGACAAAATAGTTGCTTTTGGACAAAGCGTGCATTTGCAATTTTGTCTCCTCTAATCATGAAACTACTGAACGTCATATCTACGAAATAGACAAGTTTCTGAGTTAGAACTGAAACTCACGCTCCGAGTTGAAGTCGTCACCGCCAGCCAGTTCGCTATCGTCGGAACTGCGAGGTAGCAGCGCATCGACGGCGTCCATAGTGAGTCGCTGACATCCGAACGCTCGCTCGATACTGTCGTTCATATCCGGTGTGAACTCCTCATAAGTGTGAGGCAAGTAGCTGTCGAGCAGAGCTTCCACAGTTTTCGGTAGCATGGGGCACAGGCCCATCTCGTCGCCGGAATGGCTCGACTCGTACAGCTGCTGTGTAAATACTGGAGCTCGCTTCGTGGCAAACTTGAGAAAGTGCTCCACGTGAAAATAGTACTGGCGAACGTCGTGCTCTGTGATCGCCAGCACTTGGTTCGACAAGTCTCGCTTGAGCATTGCCCTGCTCTCGCTAGTCACGGTGGCATTGGAGCGCTCTCGCCACAGCCGGGTCTTGATCAGCGCAAACGTCTCCTCCAGAGGGTTCAGGAACGGCAAGTAGATAGGCAAAAGCTCCTGGCCGATCCGCTGCGATACCACTTCGCCGTACAGGTACGCCGTCACGATGCCTCTGTGGTGGATCTTGGCGTTGTCCATGATGAATGCGCGCTTTCGATCCGATGGGAACTTGCGAACGTACGAGGCGACCATGCCCTGGAGGGACTCAAGACACGTCTCTCCCGCCACGCTTCCTTCAATCACCTCGAAGTACAGCGTCCCAAACGCAGGCGAAGCGGCATACAGTAGGGATATATGCTCCGGGTCCTCCGAGTAGAACTCGTCGGTGACAGTCGGAATCCAGCCAGCAATCGACCACGCCTTGCGCTTCCTGGCTCTTGTCAGCTTCATCTCGTCGAAGTAGATGGCTTCATACAGCGTGTTCTGCCCGAACTTGTTGGCCATTGCCGTTGCGTAGTCAAATCTGGCTTGAATCGCGTGATCTGCGTTATGGCCGCGTGGAAACCGGCGGAAGTCGCGGCTTCCGTCCGCGCTTTTCCGACGCCGGTGGAGGATTCTTGAGGTGACGCAACACTGTGCTCGGGGAAACACCAATCCTAGCGGCGATAGCTGCGTTGGTCTCGGTGCCGGCAAGCTGAAGGATGACCTGGTGGTCAACCGCGGACAGCCGCGGCTTCTTCGTGCCGAACCCCGCAAACTTGCGCAGCTGGGTCACCTCGCTGTCCGTCAACTCCACCTCGTCGCCCGCCTCAACAGCGACGGGAAGCTGGTTGAGGCGACGGACTTGAGCTTATTTCTGTGCTGCAGCCTCCTCATAGCAGCGAAGGGTCTTCTCGGCGGCAAGCTGCGCGTGCCGGCAGGCCATGGTGAGCTGCTTGATCAGTCGCTTGGCCCGCTGTCATGCGTGAGCACGCGCGACTTGAGCTTGTTTTTCAAGACGCTTCTGGTTAAGCTGCCGCCCGACGATGACTTGCCGCGACTGGATGTTGACGTCGGCGAGTGCTGGATCCAGCGATACTTGCGGACCCAGCCGCGGTAGTGTTGATGACAGTTCACGAGGGCGGCCGCGCGGCATGTCGTTTAGGGCAGATGCGAAAATAGCGCGAAATTGCCAATTGAAAAGTGTCATAAAAGCGCTGCATCTGCTGCATGTTTTCGACACATTGCAAATATTTTGTCACAAGTGGATGTGACACATTTTGTCACGAAGTTGCATTTATTATGTCCTGAAGTTGCAGATTCATTGTTGGTCGACGGTACAACAAAATATGTAGGGGTGACACCCCTCTCCACGACAAATCTCTGTCCATTGATGCCGTTTTATGTAAATCTATAAATTCTTCAGCTTACCGCCCGGCATACTTAGGCTTATATATAAATTCTATGGGATGACTGATTCTCTTTTCCATAGCCAGACCAGTTGCTCTGTAACAAATGGAAAGCTTGCTTTCAGTGAGCGGAATACACCCGCAGTAACAAACCGATATTGATCCATATCCAGATAACCAACATACTGCGCTCAAGTGTTTGATGCTTTCTCGCCCTAATACTGTACTGTACCGACTATTACTTCTCCATTCCGACACCCCATCTGCAGAACGGGCTAGAGCAATCAGAAAGGTCATAATTTTCATTTACACCAAGCCAAGTTGTAAAACTACATACACAAGCAAAATCAACCCAATTTTGAAAAATGGGTCACTTGCTGTCGAGGTCAAGATCAGCAAACACTCTGTCAACCACATCTACATCAAAGGACAACTCACCGACGGCAGAATCGAGGAGGCCTTCTACAGCGAGTTGGCACGCGACATCGGACGATATAGAGAGGTATTTAGGTGGTACATCTTGCGCAGTGTGATCAGTCTGTATGGCAGCCCCTGCAGGCTTGAAAACGTAGGAGAGCCCGCTACGAATGATGCTGGCCGAGAGGTCGACCCATGCATCCACAGTCCATTCAACGACCGTCGTCCGAGTCGGGGGCACGAACTTAAACGGCTGGCCCCGCTCACGGGGCTGCCGGAGCTGCTCCTGCAGTCGCCGGATTCACAGCGAGCGCAGTCTGGTCTTCAAGGGCTTATCCCAGCTGATATCCGCTGGCTGACACACACTGGCGCAGCCAGCGGGTATCTTCACAGGGATCACGTTGAGCCGCTTCGCGGTCGCCTGGACCGCGTTCGTCCAATGCGCGGACAGATCGTCCCAGAGTAGGACAATAGGCGAGGAGTCGTCGCCTCGCCCGCCAAAATGATGCTCTAGGAACTTGATCGACAAGTCGCCATCCCGCCACCCCTTTGCGTTACCGAATACGACGATGTCGTGTTGCTGTTGTAGCGCGGCGACCTCCTTCCACACAAA
>JAADXW010000972.1:0-13440 GCA_023337975.1 Phytopythium ostracodes
TCTTGGCAAGACGGCCAACCACGCGATCGTCCATGCGCGTCTATTCCTGGACGGCAAGGACGTGGGTGTGCAGGCGTTCCTGGTGCAGCTTCGCTCACTCGAGAACCACATGCCTCTGCCGGGTATTGAGGTCGGTGACATCGGCCCGAAGGTGGGCTTCCAGCCCATCGACAACGGCTACTGCGCGTTCCACAACGTGCGCATCCCACGCGAGAACATGATGATGCGGTACGCCAAGGTGCTTCCGGACGGCACGTTCGTCAAGCCCAAGAGCGACAAGCTCGTCTACCTGACCATGGTGTTGATCCGCTCGCACTTGGTGCTCTCGTTCGGCCAGGTCATGGGTATGGCCGCTACGATCACTACGCGCTTCAGTGCTGCTCGTATCCAGGGCCGCATGCCGGACAACAAGGGTGAGTTCCAGGTGCTGGACTACCAGAACCAGCAGAACGCGCTCTTCCCGTACATCTCCGTCTCGTACGCCGCGACCTTCGCCGGCCGCGGCATGACGGAGATGCACGACTCAGCGCTCGCGATCGTCACGAGCGGTCAGGGCTCGTTCGGCGCCAAACTTGCCGAGCTGCACGCGACATGCTCGGGTCTAAAGGCCTGGCTCGCCAACCACGTGAGCGACGGCATTGAGAACTGCCGCCGTCTCTGCGGTGGCCACGGCTTCACGAGCTCGAGCAACCTGGGCCACCTGTTCGCCGAGACGGTCGGCGCCTGCACGTACGAGGGCACGTTCGACGTGCTCATCCAGCAACACGCGCGCTACCTGCTCAAGATGTTCGTGTCCTTGCCGTACAAGACAGAGGTCTCGAATGAGGTCCCGTCGTCCACGAGCTTCCTGGCCAACTCCAAGGCGTACGCCAGCCCGCGTCTACGCTGCAGCGCCGTCAAGCCCGAGGACTTCGCCGACTTCGCGGTGCTGCTGGAGACCTTCCGCGTGCGTGCCGCGCGCATCGTCATCGCGCTCGCCAAGAAGATGCAGGCGACCAACAACGACGGCAACGCGTGCATGGTGCTGATGACGCGCGCGTCGACGGCCCACGCCGAGCTCATGCTGCTCGAGGCCTTCGTCAAGGGCGTGGACCAGATCCCTCGCGGCGCGGAACGCGAGGCCGTGGCCAACCTGTGCGCGCTGTTTGGCGCGTGGCTCATCGTCAAGTCGCTCGGCGACTTCCGCGAGGACAACTACCTGTCGTCGGAGCAGGCGGACCTCGCGCGCGAGCAGATCGTGGCGCTGCTGCCGGTCGTGCGCAAGAACGCGGTGCTGCTGACGGACGCGTGGGACTTCACGGACTTTGAGCTCAACTCGACGATCGGCCGGTACGATGGCGACATTTACCGCGCGCTAGTGAAGCGCGCGGCTGACGAGCCGCTCAACAAGTCTCAGGTGCCGGAGTGCTACGAGCAGTACCTCAAGCCGCTCATCCAGGCGAGTAGTCTCTGAGCGGTGCGAAAGTGTGTCGGTGGTGCTGTGTATTGCGCAGTGCATTTGCTCCCACAGAGCAAAACAAGTGCTGGCGGTGGGGTGTGAACGCCAAATGAAAGGTGCTTTGTGTCTTGATGCACTTGCTCACTCTACGGTCGTTGCGGTCATGCTATTATAGCTTGTCACGCTTGAACTTGGCGCCTTTAGTCTTTTAAGTGGAGAGCAGTCGTTCCCAGCAGAGAAACGGTCGGCATTCACAATCGGCTGGAAGGCAGTCGCGCATGATGATGAGGTGTCCGAAGCGGAGCATCCATCCCTTCATGGGTTTGGCTTTATTCACTGCGTTAGATAGTCGTTTGTCGTACTTGTGGACTCTGATCACCGGATTTCATGGTCTTTGTCGCGTCTGGAAGGATAAGTTATCGTCTCAAGTGACTCCGAAATGGCATCTTCATTCGTCTCTAGACGGAGGAACTTCACAAATTGGAGACCTCTGGGTACTCTGGCGGCAGCAACTCCAACTGCACAGCGTTTTAGTGGATAACGGTATGGTCCCGATGCCGGCACAGCATGGCTAAAGGAGGGCAGACCGACAGCATCAATTGGTGTTCGCCCATCCTGGTCGCGCCTCCGGTAGTCCTCCGCATTGCCTGCCATTCTGCATTTTACTGCCGGCCAAGCACGGCTTCCCCTCCATCCATCTCGGCGCTACAATGGCGCTGCATCGCCTCCGATCTGACGCCTTCTCTCTCTTGATATTTCTTTTGCTGGTCGGATCGCAAGCCGCAGTATCCGCCCCCGACGACGACTCGGGCACTGCAAGCATACGCAGCGTCACAGACATGGACGTGTACGACGTGCTCGGGGTCTGCATCACGAGCTGTTCGCTCGTGCTGTCGGCGGTGGGAGGCGTCGGTGGAGGAGTCATCATGGTGCCGACCATGGTGCTCGTCATGGACTTCGACATCGAGGCCGTGACGCCAGTCTCCAACTTCGCCATCATGGGTGGGGGTGACGCGAACGCTTGGTTCGCCATGCCCAAGCGCCACCCGACAGTCGATCGCCCACTTCTCGGCCCCGACTTGACTCTCATCGTCATCCCGGCCATCATCGGCGGCGTCGTGATCGGCACGGTCACGGCCAACCTCTTCCCGCCGTACTTTTAAGTACTTGCTCTCGCTGCTTATGGTGGTCGTGCTCGTCACCGGCAACACCCGGATACTCCTCGAGGCCATCGCGATGATCAAGACCGAGTCGGCGGCATGGGAGCAGGCGGCGATGATCAACTCTGACGTTGAGAGCGCGTCGTTTGAGACAACCGACTACGCCAAAGCCGATGAAGCGGAATCGCCTACAGTATCCAAGTCGTAAGTGGTCTTGTCATCGACGTCACACAGCACCAGCAGCGAGTTGCCGACTCGAGACGCTGTAGCTCGAGGCGATCCATCGGTAGACCCAGCGCTTGCCGAGATAATCCAATCCGAGCGCCGCGTTCATTGGTCCATCCACGGCGCGGTGCTCGGCTGCTACATTATCCTCGTTGCCTTCAGTGTCAGTGACGCACTGGTGACATGCGGTGGCATCACGCACTGGGTTTTTCTGACCGAAGAGATCTCGCTCGTCGTTGTGTTCGAGCTGTTGGCAGTGCGTAGCCTGCTGCAATAGCACGAGACCAAGCAGGCACTGAAGTACCCGTTCATCGGTGGCGACGTCCAGTAGAACAAGAGGAACTTGTCGATCGTCGCTCTGGCATACGTGATCGCTAGCATTGTCTCTAGTGCGTTCGGCGCCGCGTCCATCTCTGGCCCCGTGCTGTTCGAAAAGGGCGTGATCCCCAAAGTCTTCTTGGCCACGTCGGCGCTCATGACGATGTACACGGCCGCCGCCGCCACGCGCAAGTTCGCCGTCTTCAGGATGATCAGGTGGGACTGGGCGGTTCTCACCTGCGCGCTGTCGTTCGTGGTGACGTCCGTCTTGCAGGTGTTCGTGCTCGGGGTACGTGCGTCGATCCGGCCGCAAGTCTATCATCTTGTTGTGCATGGTGTCCACCGCGTTCATCGGCGCTGGACTCATCCTGTACGAAGGCATCAAGCTCACCATCCACGACGCCGGCGAGTCGTTCACCTATGACGTGTGCAACTAACCAAGCGCGTGAGACGCTCTTGACGACGGATAGCGATCGCATCAATCGCCAACAGCATGGTTCGTCGCGAGCAAACACTGAACACAGCAACAACAGCCAACCACGGAGTCCAATGGAGCGCATTCATTGCCTGGACGTGATACTATACACAAAACCTTCCATGGGGACGAGACATGCGTGATGTCTGGCCTGGAACGTGTAGACGATGCTCATTGATGCGTTCTAGACAGCCAACTCACACTTTTTTTTTTCATCCGCTGTGCGGTGGACTCGAGTACCCGACCAGCGTCTTGTTGAACTCAATCACGCCCTGCCGCGAAAAACAATCGCACGTATTAATACGCGTCAGACACGAGTCTGTGACCACTGACAGTCCATTGGAACGCAACGTCAACGCACCTGCACGCTCAGGTCCAGCACGCGCGTCGTCATGTCCTCGTCCATTTCGACCTGAATGCCAATACTCCGCGTAGACGGCGCTTTTGCATCCATAGGAGGTCACCCAGACTCAATCAGACAGGTGCTTGCGGTAGTAATCAGCGCATTCGCCGACTCCGACACGCACCGACACAGGTGCACGCCTTCTTGGGCAGTCCGCAGCGGTTGCACTTGAAATTGGACGGCACGAGCGGACACACGTGGCCCTTCTTGGGCTCTCCGCACTTCACATTCGACGCACAGCCACCATTAGAGGCCCAGTACTCAAGCCAGCAGCAGCAACAACTTCACTGCAGGGGCCCGCACCTTGGAGCAGCGATAGTTGCCGCGGTTGCGGTTCTTGGCGGCCAGATCCGTCAGGTCGAAGGTCGCGCCGTCCAGCGTCGCGGGCGGCTCGCTGAGCGGCTGCCCGTCCTGCAGCTGCGCCATGAAGCTCTGCGGCTCTTCGGCGTCCGCTACCAGCGGCATCGGCTGCAGCCCGAACTCCATCATCTCGCTCACTGTTCAGGTCCACCACGCGCCCAGAACGCGTGAGAACGTATAGGGAAGAAGAGCAGGTAAAGCTTAACATGTCTACAGTCGTAGCGCGACGTACTTGTGGCCGCGTCCATCGCCAGGTCCCCGGCGTTCATGGCTACCTCGTTCCTCCTCCTTCCCGGGCTTTTCCTCTTTCCTTTTGCCAAAGTGTTCCCGCAAGTTCTGAGTCGTCAATAGTGTCCCTAATTTAACACATGTATCCCTATACTCGTAAGATATAAGGGAGTCTTTTCCGGATGTCCCGAACCGTTCGAACATAACGAGGGATCAATGCAGTGGCGAAAGGCGCCGCCTTGCCGCGACGCCGACACGCTTTTTGTATCGGGTTCTGCTTTTAAACGAACGGTGGGCGGTCGGAAATGGCGTTCAACTTTGGCGCGTCCGCTCCGTCCGCGGGGGCCGCAGGCGCCTCTGGCTCGACCTTCTCCTTCGGCTCGTCGGCGTCTACGGCGCCCAGCAGCGGCGGCGGCTTCTCCTTCGGCTCTACGGCGGCTCCCAGCGCGTCGTCCGCGGCTCCAAGCGGCGGCGGCTTCAGCTTCGGCTCGGCGGCTGCTCCTGCCGCTGCGTCCTCGGGCGCCAGCTCCGGCGGGTTCGCCTTTGGCGCGTCGGCGAAGGCGACAGAAGCCAAGCCGAGCGTCGGCAGCGGCGGCTTCTCGTTCGGCGCGGCGCCGGCCACGTCGCCCACCGCGAGCGAAGCCAAGCCAGCGACAGGAGGCTTCTCCTTTGGCGCGGCCAAGACGAGCGAGTCGAAGGACACTAGCGCGCCAGCAACGCCAGGCTTTGCGTTCGGCGCATCTGCTACGCCCGCGCCTGCCGCTTCGTCCAGCGCTGCCACCGAAGCCAAGAGCACGGGCTCGGCCGGGTTCTCGTTCGGCAGCAAGCCTGCTGGTGGCGCTGCCGACGCCTCTACCAGCGGAGGAAGCGGCGGGTCGTCCTTCTCATTCACTTCCTCCAAGTCGCCCAAGACCAGCGTGGCAGCCGACAGCAAGTCGAGCTCGTCGACCTCGGGATTCAGCTTTGGCGCCGCTACTACTACCGCGGTCGCACCTGCAGACGCCAAGACCAGCTCTTCCGACGCTGCCTCGTCGGGCGGCTTCTCCTTTGGCGCCAAGCCGACCTCCTCCGACGAAAGCAAGAAGGATGACGCTAGTCCGGCTCCGTCCTTTGGATTTGGCACCTCGACGGCTGCCGGCAGCTCCGGCACGAGCACGAGCACGTCCACCACGGCAGCCAGCTCGTCGGCGTCGACGCTTTCTCTCTCGGCGACGACCGCCACCACGCCGTCCGCGCTGACGACTGCGCCGACCCCTACGGAGAAGCCGCCGGCCGAGTACATGGGCAAAACCATCGAGGTGAGCATGAGCCGATACTGGAAGTCGTGGGGGTGGAATTGTACTGATCGTGTTGTCCAATGTGCCCCCAGGAAATCATCAACATGTGGAGCGAGCAGCTCGAGCGCAACGCCGACACGTTCACGACCGAGGCCGTCAAGGGTACGAGCACACACTTGCACATGGCGATCGGTGCCTTGATCATTAACCGACCGCTTCGTATTGCTTTCCGTAGTGAGCGCGTGGGACAGCGAGCTCATGGACAGCCAGAAGAAGCTCGGCGACATTGCGAGCGACGTGAGGCGCATTCAGGTGGCGCAGAATGAGCTAGACTCGAACCTGGACACCATTTTCGCCTACCAGATGGAGCTCAAGTCGACGCTCGAGGTGCGTCGTGCCTCTCGTTGTGACAGTCCTGTGTCCGAGTTACTGACGCGTACGCTGAATATCATTGCAGCAACTGGAGAAGAGCGTGGACAAGATGTACGAGGCGCAGGACCAGATGCCGGTGGCCGCCGACATTGAGCGCGAGCAGACGCTGCAGCTGTCGGTGGACATCGACGACCAGCTGAACGCCATGACAACGACGCTGAAGGAGACGGTGGACAAGCTCAACAAGGCGCAGGAGGACACCGCGGACGAGAGCAACCCGGTCGTGCAGATCATGAAGGTGCTGAACGTGCACCACAACTCGCTGCAGTGGGTCGAGAGCAACGCCAGCCGCATCAACTCAGAGATCTCGCAGCTGTCGCGCAAGCTCCACGAGTAACGAGTTAGTCTTCGCGTCGCTTGGATGAGATGGTCCAGCGGTGTCAGTCGCCCTGCTTCTTCCTCTCAACGATACACGTACTGCCTTTCAAAAATGCGCCGCCATTGATTGGATTGTTCACTTATAACCCGTTGTGAAGCATGCAATGGCTGTACCGCTTGCTCTTCCAAGTCTTAAGCCGACTCGTACTCGTCTCCGTGTCGATCCACCCAACATTCCATCGTGCTGGTGATACTGTTCACTGCCCGGGGTGTCGAGCAATGCCAGTCGAAGTGTACTTCCTCTGTTGGAAGTGCTCTCTAGTAAGTACTCGCGTCCCCATCTGGGCGCGCAAGTCGTGGGCGTGTTCATATAACAACGTGGATAACACCCCTCTTAGTGGTCGGGCATTGCCTTGGGTGACGACATGGTGCGAGGCATGGTCATCGGCGACAGCGACAGGTTGTCCGACATGGCGAACGGCGACGCCGCAATGCCAGATCGGCGCGTCATGGACGACGACTTTTCGACGATGCCGTGCTGGACTAGGCCCATAAGGGCCGACGACGCCAGCGAGTCGCGCGACTTCGTCGATTGCCGACTGAGGTCGCGGTCGGACGGCCTGTTCAGCAGCTCGATGAGCCTCGCCTGTGCTTCAGCGTCGGTCACCGGCGGTAGCGGTGGCGGTGGCGCTCGATGGGAAGGTGGAGATCCTCGCGACGTGCGCGGTGCCGGAGTTGGGTGCATGGACGACACGGAGATCTGCCGCGACCTGCGTGTTGACGACGTTGACGGTCGGGCGTGGGATGATGGCCGGGCGTGAGACGATGGCCGAGCGGTGGACGACGGCCGAGCGGTGGACGCGGCTGATCGCCGAGGCGACACGGACAGGAAGCCCGACTTGCGCGCCGGCATCGGACTCACCATCAAGTTCTCGCTCGGCCCGGGAGCTTGCAGCGCTGACAAGGACGGAGCCGAGGATGAAGATGAAGATGCTGACTCCGCGCGAGTCCGTCGGATCTCTTCGGCAGCTTGTGCGGTTGTGCTGGCGCTGTTGTGGCTGCCACGCGGGCTGGGTGTCGCCAGCTGTGGCGGGAGAATGACGATCGGGATGTCGATCTTGATGGGCGTGGCCGGCTTGGAGTACTCGCACTCTAGTGAGATCCGATACGAGCAGCTCAGGAACGAGCCGCTGGTCGTCGGGAAGCGGATCTTCATCGCCATCGGTAGATGAAGCGTACGCTCAAGCAAGTCACCTGCGGTCGGTCCCTGGTATTTCAGCTGCATAATGGGACGCGAGGCGATGCGGATCCCTCCCTGAGGGTGCCGCAACGTCACGTCCTGGTACAGACGACACTTGACGGATCGCACGTCCACGGACGACGTGTGGTTGTTCACGAAGCACTCGACCTGCGCGTTCTCGCCTAGTCGGAACGTATCACGCGCCATGGAGATGGCGACGTGGCACGTGCCGCGGTCGAGCACGCGCATCCAGCGCAAGCGCTTGGACACGGTACGTTCGACGGCGTGGAATTTGACAAGCTGGTCTGTTCTCTCGCGGACAACCAGGTCCTGCACCGCCTCCAGGTCCGAGATGAACCGCCCGTGCACCTTGACGGTCGCTTTCAGAGTGTACTTGATGGTCGCGTGCAGCCCCGTGAAGCGCGGGCCGCTCTCGAGCGAGTGCGCGTCCAGCACGCCCGGCAAGTTGGCGGGCAGCTGGAACTGGAAGGGGTGCGAGTACTGGCCCGGCTCACATGGATTGGGCAGCGCCGCCGTCAGGATCTGCGGTCAGATGGATCGTTAGCGGCCGCGCGATTGCAGGCAGCGGGGTCGGTTATTACCTGTTCGCGGAGAAACTCCTGGTATCGCGAGTGGTGGTCGTGCTTTTCGCGCCACTGCGCGATTTCCTCGCCGTAGAGCGAGAACACGAGCGCTACGGCCATGTAGACAAGCACAACGCATCAGTATACGCTACTCATGATCATAATCAGATCCATGCTTGTAGTCGCGGAGTGATCCTCGGGTGGAGCGTGCTCCTCTCGGAGAACGCATCTCGTCTGCCTGGCGAGCAACAAAGCAAATCGCACGGCGCAAGTGGTCTTACCGTTGCAGCGCATGGTCTCGGTGACGACGACGGTCAGGTGGCCCGCGAGCGTGTCGCCCGCGCGGTACTCGTTCTTGTCGAGTGAGATGAAAACCTCGCCGCGCACGCCGATCTCGCCGCCGAACAGGTCGATGGACGGCGCCATCGTGCTGCGCGTCATGGCGTCCATGGTCTCGCCGCAGCCGGAAGCGGGACACTGCGCGCGTAGAGCTTAGGCAGGGGCCGCGCGGTCCAGGCTTGTGGTGGAGACTGCCGAGTGCGCCGGCCGGTTCAGCGCGCTGGCCTGTCCGCTGCCCGCCGACCGCCTCGATTAGTCTTAGAGGGCGGACGTCAGTCGGTCGGTCCAAGCGCCCACAAAAAAGGAGCCGGCCGCCGACCCGCCCGCGTCTTTCTCTCTCGCCTCGCGCGTTGGGATTCCCCGGAAGCGATGGGCCTCTCGCTACAGTGTGCAGTGTGAGTGCGCGTGTTGCGTACGTTCGCCCTCTTGACTGACGTGAGTCCAGTCCCCAACAGTGTGAAGTCTTTAGGCCGTCGTGATACCCCGCGAACGCAGCGTCCGCGCGACCCTATTGATGGCGAATTGGCTTGATCCCTGGCGTTGGAAACGTCCGATGCGGTCTCCCGTCGGCGTCAGAGTGGACAGAGCAGCGCAACTCACAGCGTACTGTACTGCACTGTCGGTACAGAAGCGTCACGAGCGGTGGGCTGGGGTTACTGTAATGCGTTGGTCCGCCCATCAGCGAGGGAATGCGGAGCACAGCAGCGAAATCGCCCGGTCGTCGGTCAAATTTCGCTTCGTGCCGCCCTTCACAGTCGCCACCTGTGGTACAGTACTGCAGCTCGAGCTCCGTTCAATGTGACGAAGAATTTCAGTTGCCGCCGTGATCATTCGTTAAAGTGTATAAGTTCAGTTTTTACACTAGCAAATCAACGAAAAGCGATAGGTTGTTAACTTTAGCGGGGGATTAGAAAACGCCGAGTGTAACACAAAACAGTAGGAAGGCAACTGTCCGGCGGAAAGTGTCACGTCTGGACTGCCATTTGGCCACTAGGAAGGCGTCTGCAACGCGAATGTAATGCGCTGATGCTGTACAGTACAACGTAGTGTAATGTACGTTCACTGCGCTTGTGGAGGTGGGGTGGCTTCCGGATGGACTCGCATCGCTGCTGCTCAAATCCTGACGGCAGGTGGGTGCTCAGCGGATGGATGGGAGCATTCATATTTTCAGTGTGGACTCATAGCTGGGGGTGGGGCGAGCTTCACATGGCGAGTCCGCATGGCAATGGTGAAGTTCACGTGCAGCACCATTCCTAGGCCGTGTAATCATTAATTGCAACCTGTTTCTAGTTCTAGCTCCTCGCATCCGCTGCATGGCTGGATACTACGCGGTGTTTTCCAATGGAGTCCCCTTCACTTGCACCCTATCCGGACACATATGGCGAGTGCTGTTGAATCTCGCGATGCAGGGCACTGCAGTTCACGTATATCAGAGTGCCGTCTTCGAGCCGGCTACCTTGATCTCTACAGGCACAATAAAGCATGACTCTCATCCCGTGCACCTGGGCGCGTGGCTGCATTTTCGCTCTGCAAACTTTGCTGTACAAGGGCCCCTCCCCTCGATGATGATGAGTGCACCAGACGTTTGTTTACATTGGCGACCCATCAAGAGGTAATTTACGGTGTTATTTATCAGTTTGCGTGCGCCGACCCATATAAATTACCATTTCTAGAAGTGAACAAAGTCATTCCAGCAGAAATATTTTAGTTGAGTCGTGTTTATTACGGTGTGAGCCCGTTACTTACCAATGACAAGCATCACACCAGCAATGCTCACACTCATCTCGCCGCTTCTGAAGAATGTACAGTAGCGGCGCAGACGTCGCTTCCTGCGCAGTGCGTACCTTCCGCCGTTGGAGACTGTCACTCCTAGACCCGCCAACAAGTATTGAACGACAAGCGGTTTCCAGCGGGCATGGACGCATAGGGGACGTTCGACCTTCGCCACGGCGACGCCGTCCCGGCCCCGCCACCTGCTAATCGAGCTCTTCCTCGCGCTGTCGGAGCTGCGGGCATCGTCATGCTGGCGCTGGTCGCCTTCTCCGGACACTTCTTCAGTTATGGCGCCGATTCCACTACCACTGACTCGATGGCTGCGTCGGCCTCAGGACTTAGCGACGCCGAGCGCGAGTTCCTCTCCGGCATCAGCCGCGACCGCATGAAGGAGTTCTTCCACGCCTACTCCAGGTGAATACACACCACCGACCCGTCTAGCCTAGCGAAAGGTGTTTGACAATGGCGGTTGACATGACCAGCGTCCCGCACGCCGCTGGATCACCGCAGGACTAGGGGACGGTCACGTACACTGCGGACTAGCTCGAGTCCTTTGGCGTCGGCAACGAGATCACCGAGTACTACCCGTTACTGTCGCTGCCTGTGCGCCGACGCCTAGCAATCGTCTCGCCCCCGCACGCGCAGCGCGAACTGAACCTGACCGAAGGCAAGGTGACGGGGGATTCGTGCACTTCCAGCGACTCGAACGCGCTGCCGCCGTTCCTGGCGTACGCGAGCCCGGGGAACGTCACTGTGCCAGTCATCTACATCAACTACGGCACGCCGAGCGACTACGAGTGGCTCAAGGCCAACAACGTGGGCCTCGGGGGCAATATCTCGCTCGTGCACTACGGCGGCAACGACCGCGGCACCAAGACGCTGATCGTCGAGCAGCACGGCATGGTGGGCGTGCTCATCTACTCGGACCCGTTCGACGACGGCTACGTGCGCGGGCCCGTCTACCCTGACGGTCCGTGGCGGCCTGAAGGCTCTTTTCAGCGCGGGGACATCGACTTCCTGTCCGTCGCCGCCGGTGATCCGCTCACGCCTGGGTTCCCGTCGACGCGTGACGCTCCGTACCAAGCCATTGAGACCTGTGACTCGATCCCGCACATTCCAGCGCTGCCGCTTTCGTACGGCCAGGCCAAGGCTCTGTTTGACGCCATGGGCGGAAAGCTCGCGCCGACTTCGTGGCAAGGCGGTCTGAAGACGCCGGACAACCGCGGCTACCGCGTGGGTGATGATGACGCACTGGTTGTAAACCTTGATCTCGAGATGGACAACAGCATCGGCACGATCTGGAACGTGATGGCCACGATCCCCGGCTGGGAGCAGCCGAACGATCTCGTCGTGATTGGCAACCACCGCGACGCGTGGACTTGCGGCGTCATCGACCCGAACAGCGGCTCGTCCGTGATGCTCGAGATGGCGCGCGTGTTCGGGCAGATGATGAAGCGCGGGTGGCGTCCCAGCCGCACTATCGTGATGGGCTCGTGGGACAATGAGGAGTACGCGCTCTTGGGAAGCACCGAGTGGGCTGAGGACCACGCAGAGAAGCTCTAGAAGCACACCGTCGCGTACATCAATGTCGACGCATTTATAAGTCCGTACGTATCTGCAGGCAGCGCGCCGTCCATCGCTCAGTTCCTTCAGGACACGGCTAAGGATGTGCCTGCCGCCCAGTTCTATGGTAACGAGACCGAGTTGTCCCTTTACGAGCAGTGGATCAAGCAGCAGGATGCGCGAGTGGCGATGGGGATGGATGTGACTGCCGGTACGTTGGCCCCCGACCACTTGATCACGCAGCTGGGCTCTGGCTCGGACTTCACTCCGTTCTACCAGTTCCTCGGCATCATCTCGGCCAACCTCGCCTTCAGCGGTACGCTTGATGGTGGCGGACACGGCACGTACCACAGCACCATGGATAGCATAATGTACTCGGAGACCGAGGGCGACCCGCGCTACGCTATTCATGAGACTGCTGCTCAGTGGTGGAGCTTGCTCATGATGTGACTCGCCGAGCTGGACATCTTTCCGTTCGACTACTCGACGTACGCGCTCGTCATGCGCGAGCAGCTCACAGGGTACGAGACACAGCTCGGCACGACCGAAGTCGACTTCTCGGTGCTTCATGCCGCCATTGACGCATTCGCTGGGCGCGCGGGGGTCTTCCAGTCCCAGCTGCGCGCGTTTTCGGCTTCTTCTTCGCCGTCGGACACCACGAGTGCGAAGTACTGGAACGACAAGCTCGTGCAGCTCGAGCGCTTCTTCCTGTCGGACTTTGGGCTGCCGCACCGATCCTGGTACAAGCACGTGGTGTTCGGCCCCGGCTTCTACGAGGGCTACAAGGCCGCCGCGCTCCCGGGCATCGCCGACGCGATCATGTTCAAGGACCCGGCCTCTTCGCTGCAGGCGCACGTGGACGAAGTGGCGCGCGTCGTGTCTCGCGCCGCCGACTTCATTGCGCAAGAGTAAGACAGTGAGAAACAGGAAGCGGTGGTGGGTGAGGCGTGGATTGGCGCCTGCTGATGTACTTTACGGTATGTACAGCACTGAGCATTGACACTAAAATGCCATTGGAGTGCAGCCCACATGCTGCGCTGTAGTGTATCGTCTTTGAGCCACACCCGTCGTAGTCAATCACAAGTTGAAGTTGGAATGGCTCACGCTTAAAATTTCACTCCAACGAGTGTTTGTGTGATCATTTGAACGGCTGCGCAGATCATACAAGTACAGTGTGCGCCAATGAAACGTGAAAATGGCCGGTCGGTCGCATATCTTAGCCAATAATAGGTTTTCGAAAGCGCAAAATGCCTCGTTTTATAGCCAATTGCCAGATCTCTCGAATAAAACAGTTTTCAGTGGATAAA
>JAADXW010000973.1:0-13429 GCA_023337975.1 Phytopythium ostracodes
GCAATTCAACCTCAACTGGTTGCTAAAACCTTCGCGTTTTTCGCAAAACTCTCCTGGTTTCCCTTACCTAGAGATTTTAGGATGCGGGTTCCGAATAAGGAGAAAGTACGCCCGCCGGCCCAAAAAGGTAAACCGCCCTTCATACTGGAGTTCTCCATACAAAAATAAACCCGCGGCCCACCGCCGCCCACCGCCCCGCGGCCGGATATCATTTCGCATTTCGCTTCCTCGTGGACAAGCAAGGGACCAAGCGAGCGATCAAGCGAGAAAAAGACGGCGACGGGAATATAGCGAGAGACGGAGACGGCGGATCTTGAAGCGCGCGCGCGAGTTCCCGCCCATTGGCCCAACTGCGAACGCACGACCTTCGTCCCCGGCGTCCCAGAGCAACTCGCGGAGTTCCTTCCTGTGTGCTGATCGCGCCAAGCCTGCCCGGCCGACCAAGGCACCCTCACTTCCCAAGACACCGTCGATCCAAGACGCCGGCCGACACGACACAGAAGCGAGCGGCAATGGGCCAGGTCGACGTGAACCCGCCCAAGCAGAAGCGCGCGGCAGCGGGCCCGACCGCGCAGGACGGGCTGCACTCGGAGAAGCCACAGCACGTGGGCAACCCGGTGGAGCCCGTGCGCGTCAAGCTGCAAGACCCCGTGGGCTACCTCTCGGACGGGCTCATGACGTCGTCGGTGTGGTCGTCCGAGGGCATCGCCAGCACGCCGCGGCTCTTCCAACGGCGCGGGCTGGCGTCCAACAGCAGCTCGCCGACCAACTCGCCCGAGCACTCGGACAGCAGCGGCGAGAAATCGTCGGACAACCAGAGCTGCGACAACCAGCGCGATCACCTTTCGTCGTTTGTGCCAGGCGATACTGCGTTCGACTCGAGCAAGGATGCGCGGTCATCGTGGATCGCGCAGTCAGCGACGAATGAGGTAAACTGACCCGCCCGTTTGGTGACGTACCGTCACGCCTGGAAACTTTACTGACGCACATTTAACACCTTGCGTCTGTTCGCAGATGGAAAGTGACCAAGTTTCCGAGAATCAACAGTTGGAGGCCAACTCGTTCTCGTTGGATCTGGTACGTTGTTCCTCAGTTCTCCACCTCGACATAATGCCGAGTACCAATGCCTGACGTGTCGTTATGTGACAAATAGACGGAAGAAGCCGAGAGCTCGCATGGATCAACCACCCCAGGCGAGGACTTTGACTGGAAGGGCGCCAACGAAGACTTTGAGCGGAACGTGCTGGGAGCCGCTTGTCTCTCAACCCTGAGCCCCGCGAGCTCACCTGACAAATCCGACTCGCGCTCGCTGTCGGACTCCTCCTACGACACAGACTCGGGGTTCGGTCGCCAGGGATCCATCCACTCGCGCAGCTCTTCCCGCAGTGACATCCAGGAAAGCGGTGACGTGTGCCCTCCTCCTCCCGGACTCTCACTGATGGACCGCATTCAAGAAGACTTCCCGCGAACGCCGTCGCCCGTGTTCGGCAGCTTCGGTTCGAATGCTGCAAAATCTCGCGCGGTTCAAGAGCGCGACAACCAGTTGGCTAAAGCCACGCGCTCCATGGGACAGCTTCGCCTTGGAAACTTCAAAGAGTTATCGATGCCGGAGCCTGCCAGCTACCCCAAGTACCCTGCCGACGACGTGGTTCGTCGCCAGCAGCGCCGTCCCCACGACGGGGGGTTTGTCGCGGTGAGAAATGGTCACCCGTTCACACCCGCTGGTCGAGGCGTCTCGCAGTCGGCGTTCCCAAGCGCGATGCTGCCAGGCTTCTCTCCGCAGGCGACTCCGATGGCTCTGAACGGTTATGCCTCCATCGCGAGTCCGTCTGCGTCGCGCTGGTTCCCCAACGAAGACAGATATGGCGTCCCAGCATCGCCATTTCTTTCTGCGCCAGCTGCTCTGGGTGGTGCTGCGTTTGCGCCGGCGTGCGGTGTGAACTACCGTGTGAGTCCCTCGTCGTATGCCCACGACTGCGGAGGCGCTGCGTACAATCCCACGCGCGGCAACGACCGAATGATGAAGCCCAGCATTCCGATGTCTTCCTTGCGCGACGAAAGCTACGAGCGCATGGACATGTACTCGCGACGCCCCTCGTATCACCGATACAAGTCGTCGGGCAGCCGTCGCAATGACCACGAGTACTTCCACCCGGTCGCGCACTCGTACTCGTCGAACAGTTTGCTCGAGGAGTTCAACTCGGCGCCCAAGTCGGACCGCTGGGAGCTGTCAACGATTAAGGGTCACTTGCTGATCTTTGCGAAGGACCAAAGTGGCTCACGCTTTATCCAGCAGAAGCTCGAGAAGGCGGACGAGCGCACCAAGCACGAGGCCTTCATGGAGATCTATCCCAACTGCCTCATCTTGATGACGGACGTGTTTGGCAACTACGTCATTCAGAAGTTCCTCGAGTACGGCTCGCAGCAGCAGCAGAAGATGCTCGTGGAGAAGATGAAGGAGAACATGATCAGCCTCGCACTGCAGGTGTACGGCTGCCGCGTGATCCAGCGCGCACTGGAGGTCGCGCAGGTCGAGGAGCAACTCGAGCTCATTCGACAGCTTCACGGTCACGTGATGAAGTGCGTCGTTGACCAGAACGGCAACCATGTGCTGCAGAAGTGCGTCGAAGCTGCGTCGTGGAAGAAACACATGGAGCGCGGTGAAATGCTATCGTCACTGCCGGCAGTGACGGGCAGCGACATCCAGTTCATCATTGACAGCTTTGTGGGCCACGCGGCGCAGCTGTCGACGCACTCGTACGGCTGCCGCGTCGTGCAGCGCGTCCTCGAGCACTGCTCGCCGGAGCAGATCCGCCCGATCTTGAACGAGATCATTTTCAAGTGCCGCGATCTGATCAAGGACCAGTTTGGCAACTACGTAGTGCAGCACGTGGTAAGCCACGGCGACCCGGAGCAGCAAAGCGTGATCAAGCAGACGGTGTTTCCCGAGATTGCGCGCTGGAGCCAGCACAAGTACGCGAGCAACGTGGTCGAGTCGTGCCTGGAGCACGCGTCCAAGGCGGAGATCAGCCACCTCGTCGACTTTATCCTCCAGTGCGACGAGACGGGCTCGTCGTGCGCGCTGCTGCCCATGATGAAGCACATGTACGGCAACTACGTGGTGCAGAAGCTGCTGGACCGCGCGGACGAGCGCGACCGCGAGCGCATCGTGTGCATCATCCGTCACAACGCCGACTATCTGAAGCGCTTCACGTTCGGTAAGCACGTGCTGAGCCGCCTCGAGCGCGAGTCATCGCCTGCGCCCCCGCCGGCCTTTTACTGAGCGCTTGAGCGTGTGGACGATGAGCGGAGAGGATACTGGACGAAGGACGGCGCGGCAGCTTTCAGCTCGCGATGCGCGCATGTGATGCGCTCTGTTAGCACTCGGAGCGAGCGCCTGCGTATTGGGAAGACACTGCGATGGACAAGTGGCGAGCGATGACGAGAAGACGGCGGCGAACACCGATATGAAGGACGCGCGGACGACCACCGCGCGGGTGTGTGTGGTTGAGTGTGCGTGTGTGTTTTTCGACAGGAAGCGACGGCGACGGACGGCGCCACGCGCTTCCTGCCGTCGCGATCACCCAGTAAGGAAGGGAAGAAGAAGAAGAAGAAGAAGCAAGCGCCCATAAACATGAGAGTACGTACGATAACAAGCGGCAAAGGTTTGCATATTTACACGGTTCCAATAAGACTCGATTCACCCGCGAAACAAGACACGTGCCCTTCTTATCCCAGGACAGCCCGCGTCGTAGCTCTTCGTCTTATCTCAGAGCGCCGCAAGTGACGTCGCGACCTGCTCGGCCGCGCGAGCGCCCGTGTCCATCGACGCGTGCACCGACATGGCGGGCTGCTCGAAGGCCGTGGCTTCCCCCGCGAAGAAAATGCGGTTGTCCACGGCCGCGGCCAGGTCGCGCGCGGCGTCGTCGCGCTGGCCCACGCGCGGGTACGAGTACCCTCCGCGCACGTAGTCGACGTCGCCCCAGTCGAGGTACTTGCCCTTGACGAAGCTCGCGGTCGCCGGCGTCGGGTTGTCGGTCGTGCCGTAGATGGTGTCGAGCTGATTGAGGAAGCGCCGGATGATCTCGACTTCTTCCAGCTGCGTCAGTCGCTCGGCCGTCTCGGCGCCAGCGAAGCCGGTGACCAAATACTGCACCTCGGCGTCGTCGACGTCGACACCCTTGTAGGTCTCGTCGCCGTGGAGCTGCAGCTCGCCGATGCCGCGCGTGCTGTTGATCCAGAACTCGGGCAGGAAGCAGTGCGAGCAGATGACGCCGTGCGTGTCGGCCGGCCAGAAGGCCGCCTGGAGGTGCAGCAGCACCTTGCCGGCGCGGCGCATGCCGAATGACGCGGCTGCCTCGAGCTTGCGCTCGGGAAGCGCCGGCTCGTACGCGATGTCGTTGAACACGGAGATGGCGACCGTCACCACGAGCTTGCGGCACGTGAGCGCCTCGCCGGTGGTCTTGTTGGTCAGCGTGATGACGTCCGGACGCGTGTGGTCGACGGAGCCGACCGGCCACGAGAGCTTGGTGGTCACGCCGCGGCTGAAGTGCTGGATGAAGCGCTCGAACGTCGGGTAGATGCGGAAGTCGCCCTCATCCTCGAGCTCGATCCACTGCTTCTCGTACTTGCACGTGACGCGCATCGAGATGTCGCGCAACGGGCCGCCCGCCGTGTTGGCGTACCCGGCGTCCGCGAGCGCCATCATGGACTCGGGCAGCTCGCAGTCACGCGCAAAGTAGTCGAGCATGGACTTGTCGGCTGGCACGTCCTCGACGCGCAGCGCGGGCTCGCTCAGCGCCGACACGCAGTCGTTGAAGCGCTGGAAGTCGGCGTCCTCGTCGTCGTACGACAGCATGCGCTTCTGATCCCCTAGGTAGTAGTAGCCCACGCCTCCATCGGGCGCCGGGTCGGTCGGTCCGCCGTCGGCCTGTGCACCATTGTGATCACGAAGACGGTGAGCTGCATGTATTGTCACTCTCTTGACAGTGACTTCCTATATCGATGGTGTACGAGTCGAGAGCACAGGGGCGGCGGTGGGTTGGATCGCGCCCCAAGGAGGACGTACATGCACATGCAGGTAACTAGCATACAGTTGACCTAGTGATTGATATGTGTGAATCCAGACTGACTTCGCCGCGATGGAGGCGCGCAGAGATTCGAGAGGTCCAAGAACTGGACCACCGACTGCGCGCACGGAGTGCCGGGGAGTAACCCCCGGCAGGCGCGGCGATGCTAATTAAGGAGACACTTTGCTATCGCATTCGTATGAAGGCCAGAAGATTATCTACGGCGAGCGAGCGCTCGCGAATCAGTGGCTGATTAATCGATGCGGGTGTGTACGACGTGACGAGCACACAAGGCGAACATGAAAATACGCTCACGAGAAACACAAGCACATGCGTCTCACTCTTCTCCCGAGTCCGAGCCGAGCCGCCCTCCCCAAGCTTTCTCGACTTGACATAAGCACAGTCGAAGGAACGCACCTGCGCCCAGGTGAAGATCTCGCGCACGGCCCAGCACTGCTCCTCGGCCAGCCGCGTGAGCGACGTGTTGGCGCCGTGCATGAACTCGGCACCGACCTCGACGGCCATGCCCGGGATGAACTCGCGGTCGGCCAGGATGCGCCCGCCGATGCGGTCCATGGCGTCCACCACGAGCACGTCCACCACGCCCTTGGCGTGCACCAGGTCGTGCGCGCAACGCAGACCGGCGATGCCGGCGCCGATGACGACCACGTCGTGGTGTTCCGCTGCCGCCTTGCTCATCGTGTCGGCCGAGTCCGCGTCAAGAGTCAGAGTGACCCGCTGACGGGCATAGTGGGCACTGGTGACATGGAGGCGCGGGCACGGAGAAGGAGGCGATAGAGTGGCCAGGAGGCGGCGGATTCTGCCATGCCCGCCCGCACCAACTCTTCCCGTGCGGATAGAAACTCGCGCTGTTGATCGTGTGAGCTTGTTGGAGTCACAATGCACCAACAGTCTCCGAAACCATTGGCTGGGAAGGGTCGAGGTCGGAATAAGATCTTGAGGAGAGTATGTCATACTGAAAGAAAGTTTTTCAAAAGCGCGTTTTCTTATTCTGTATCGCACAGTACGACGCGTGTGTGACGTGTGACGAGTGATACGTACGGTACCGGTCCGTGCGTCAGACTTCAACGCAGTCCGAGTCCGACAGGTTGAGGTCGGCGGCGCCGAGGCGGTGGATGGGGAGCATGCCGTCGATCACGACGGGCGACTCCAAACCGCCATCGCACCGCTTGGTCGGTGTGCTCTGTCCGCCCGTGATAGTCGTAGTGGTGAACGCGGAGGACGGTCGCGGGGCCTTGCCGAGGAGCAGCAGCACGCCGCTGGCGGCGAGACCGCAGCCGATTCCAAAGAGCGCGGCTGAGTCCAGGCTGTACGTCTTGGCCTCGTCGAAGTAGACCATGCCGTTGAGCATGTTGGAGAAGATGATGAACACGTGGTACGGCGGCACGAACTTGAGCGTGCCAAAGTACCGCAGGCCAGTCGTCATGAACTTGAGCTGGCACGCGACGCACACGACGACGCCCACCAGCAGCAGCCACAGGACGGGGCGCTCCAAGTCGTTGTCACTCTTGGGCGGATGGTCGAGGAAGCGGCTCTTGACCATCTCGACAGCGCATTTCACGCACAGGCTCGAAAAGCCGCTGAGCACGCCGGCGCCGATGGAGAAGCTGCTCAGGCCCCAGCACGTGCGCTGCAGCCGGTGGTACGTCACATACCCGAACGACATGATGACGAGCGCCAGGAGCGTCACCGAGTAGATGGCTGGGAAGTACGACCGCATGAAGAGGCGCTTGAGCTCGTCGAGGTCAAAGTGCTGCAGGCGCACGCCGGTCATCCCGACGCCGAGCATGGAGACTGAGACGCCGATGACGACCAGGACAGTGGCGACCACATCGAACTTAGTCACCCGCTCGTTGAGAACAGTGCAGGCCAGCACGCCGTTGAAGATGAGCGTGAGCGCCGCGAACGGCGCCGTCACGCTCTGGCCGAGGATAGCCAGGTTCACGACCGCGGCGATGGTCCCGCACGCCAGCAGCACGATCCCGATGACGACGAGCGGGGTCTTGGTCGTCGCGCCCGCTTCCTGGCGCATGTTCACCGTGGTAGTGGCAGGGAAAAGGCTGTCGAACTGGTGGCCGAGGCGCTGCGCGCAGTAGCCGCACGCGGTCTGCAGGCTGCCGACGACGGCGTTGGCGATCCCGACGACCAGCAACGTCGGCTCGGAGTGCAGCAGCTCTGGCGTGTCCGACGTGTTCGCCAGCATGGCCAGCACGACGAACGACACGGCCGCGAATGCGAGGCTGAACAGCGCCACCACGACGAAGAAGCGCGGCAGCAGGCGCCACTGTGCGCGTACGATGGAGCGGGTTAGATACCACTCGCTAGGAAGAATCCCATACCTCACTGTTAATCGCATCGACTCACCCATGAACGCCTACGAGCTGCTGGCATTGGAGACGACAGGAGAAAAGGCGGGTGCTGGTCAGGTATGGCGAGAATCAAGCGGGGACGAAGGGGGAGGGGACGACGCGTTCTTTATCGTATAACGTCTCGGGGCGAACAGAACTCGTGCCTCGCTCCCCCAACAGGCCGATTGGACTCGAGGAAAGGACGCATTTTCCTCCTGGTGACATGTACCGCAGCAACCGCGGCGTCCTTTCTTGGTTGGGGAGGGGAAACTTCAACGCTGGTGGTCTCTACATCGCGATTGGTCATAAATTGGTGAGGCTCAATGCTTTTTCAGCCAATCCGAAGGAGAGATTTATGACAGGTTCAAGGTTGATGCCACCTCTTTTTGGGGCACAACGCATGGCCAAGTTGAGGATAAGTACGCCGCGCCAGGGATGACGGCGTCTCGACAATGCGCGCGGGCCCATAGTGTAGGCCGTTTGCTCCAGAGGATAACAGTAGTCGCGCTTGACGCAGAGGTGCGTACAGTACTTGCCTTGGATACAGCGTTCAATTGGGGGGCGACGCGTGTGTTCGTAGTGGCCCTCCATACATTTATCCTCTGTTTTTCGCGACTGATTAAAACCTATAACCTGTAACAAATCACATATGCCATTGGATAGTTCAGTTTAACCAAGAAATTTTTTTTGAATACTTCGTTTTATGTATAGCTTTCTATTTCGTATATGTATTACTCGCGAAAAGCAGAGGACAGACTGTACCATACCATCCCTATCTATGCTGGTGATGTCACGCGTGGGCGCTTCGCGTTCCGTCGTCGACGCATTCTGCCGTGAGGGCGAGCGTCACTCTGCTTCTTTACTTTTTCATCCAATCACAGCATGTTTTCATGTTCAAACAATATCACCATTGGCTCAAATTGAAATCTAATCAATTGTGTAGAACCTCAAAATCAAGGTTTTATATCGGTTTTGTGACGGGAGAGGGGCACGTATCTGGCTAATCAGCCGGCATGCCCCCCTTCTTGATCGCCGCCTTGCCATTCTCCACGACATTCCTCAATTCGCCCCAGATCAGCTCAAGCTCTTCTCTGTCTCCTCCTCCCTCGAGATCATCACAATGTCGGACCTTCAGGCCCAGTTCGAAGCCGCTGCCGCCACGGCCAAGGCCTTCACCAAACCCAACGTACGTGCGCTAAGCCGCTGACGTGGGATCACATGCAGAAGAAACTGACGAGCGTTTCTGGTTGTTGTGCAGACGAACGAGGAGAAGCTTGCGCTGTACGCCCTGTACAAGCAGGCTACGGTCGGCGACAACGAGACGGCTAAGCCCGGCATGTTCGACCTGACGGGCAAGGCCAAGTGGAGCGCCTGGGCTGACAAGAAGGGTGCGTTGAACGGCTCATGAGGTTGATCAACGAATACGGCAGCTTTCTAATCCACGGTGGGTGGCGGAAATGCAGGCATGTCCAAGGAGGACGCCATGAAGGCGTACATCGAGGAGGTCAACAAGCAGCAGGCCGTCTACGCCTGAACGAGCGCCCCCAGCTCGCGCACGCGCTCGCGGTTGTGACGCGCCGGCGTCCTCGCTCAACCGCGCGATTTTTGAGTCGCGTCGTGGACAGTCTTCGCTCGTTTTCGCCGCATGAAAACGCAAAAACACCCACAAAAATGTATCCAACGTGCGTGTGAAGCAGTCTCCTGCGTCTCGTCCCCCTTCTTGTGTGATAAATGACGTGTGTTATTAGCGAACCCGAATGCGATGAAGACAGCGATGGAGGTGTGGTGATGACTAGTGTTTCTCGTTGTGTGTTTCCTATGCATAGTCCAAAAACGAACGGCAAAAGCACAGCGTCCCGACGAGGGCGCTGCTTCTCGACGCTACCAATAAGAATCCGGTCAAACAAACACTCGACCCGCCCATTCCAGTCGTCGATCTCCTTCCCGCCGCCAAGTCTGTCGCTTGAGTCAATGCGGCGACGCGTCTGATGGCTGAGAGGAAAACGGGACGTCGTCTGGAAGGTGTGTGGTCGTCACGAGCGCCACCGCGGAGGCACTGTGAGTTTGGCGATCTACTTGGGGTTGATCGTGGCCTCCTCCATCTTGGCCTCCATGCGCGCGAGGTCGGCCATGAGCTTCTGGATCTGTGACGTGTGCTGCCCAAGCATGTGCGAGATGGACAGCTGCTGCTTCGTGAGCTGCTCCTGAGTCTCCGTGCTCTGGGTCAGCAGCCGCATCAGTAGCGCTTCCATCGGCGGTGCCGCAGCCTCTTGTGTAGAGTTGTTGCATTCCTTCAAGGCATCGTTGCAAGGCGACCCCCCAAAGCTGTTGCTACCGGGAGACGTGCGAAGAGGAGACGTGGAGAATGACGGCACCGACGACAGCGACGCCGTTGATACCGAGAGCTTTGAGTTCTCAGGTTGGGAGGTGCCGGAGCAGTCCACGCTGTACAGTGCCGCGAGAGCATCAACTTGAGCTGACAGACGCGGCCTGGTGGCGCTCGACTCTTTCAGCTCATGCTCCAGTCCCTCGACCTTTTCATTGTTGTCAGTGTCCCCGGCGAGGTTGTTGTGCTCACCATCGCTGGGGCAGGTGGTAACGGTTTTACCATCAAATCGGCATGGCAGGTTTTCACTGGCCGCGTTTGCCAAACGCTCAAGCACTGTGATGTCGCATGACTCTCGTGGCCGCGTGTCCAGCACGAACACGCTGCCGAGTGCGTGCCCCGTCGCGCGGTCAATGATCGGTGCCGCAGCGTAAAAGCGGACGCCCGCCACGCCAGAGACCAGCGGGTTGTGCTCAAAGCGCGGGTCTTTCCGGGTGTCCAGCACCACGACGGATTCACAGAGGTAGACTGTGAACGTGCAAAACGAGATCTTGCGGGGGATCATCTTGTGTGCGAGCCCAGCGCTCGCCTTGAACCACTGGTGGTGCTCATCGAGGAAACTTACAGCCGCCATCGGACACGACAAGCGTGACTTGGCGAGCTCGCAGATCATGTCGAACGGCTTTTCCGGCAACGTGTCGAGAATGTTAAGTCTGTGCAGAACCTCAATCCGGTCACACTCGTCGCGACGCACAGGCGGCTGTGGCCACGCGTGCTGCCATGTCGGATCCTGGCCGGCGGTATTCGAAGCACTCTTGCAACCAAAGTTCGTAGGTTGGGCCGGTCGTGACGACTCGTACTTGGCATTGTTGTCTTTGCCGTTGTTCTGGGGCACCTTGAAGGCCGGTTGTTTCTTGTTCAGTGAAGCGAAGCAACCTGCGCCGCTCCATTTCAGCTGATCGTAGGCGTGGACGCCGCAGTCGTCGCTGGCCTCTGAGCTGTCGTCGCCCGAGCTGGGTGAGTGCAGGTGGTTCTGGATCCACTGGCGCGCCGATTCCCCCGACGACACCGTGTGAGACGACATGTGCTCCGACGAGTACGAGTGCTGCTGCTGGCAAAGCGGACGCGACTCCGACCCCGACTTGTAGCACAGACACGAGAGGCACACGCGCACGCGCGTTCGCCCGAGCACAGGGTCCACGACTGCCTCCTTGTGCAGTGTGCAGCCGTTGCACACAATCTCCCCGCACTGTCGAGCCACACAAGCATCACAGCCAACGTTAGACAACGGTCTGTTCCGCTCGTCCAACGTGACGAGAACTTACCATGCGGCAGTGGTGCTTGCGCCGAAACGTGCCGAACGGCCGCGAGCACACGTAGCAGACCGCGCGCTCGTGGTCGGCGACCCAGTCACCCGAGTCCACCAGTCGCGGCACGACAAACTCATCCACTTGCTGCTGCGCGCGCATCTTGCTCGCTCGTTTCCTCTCTGGTTCTTCACTCGGCGATGCCGAGGTTTCAGGTGGGACGGCGTGCTCTCAGTCAGGCGCCCGGTGACGTGGATTCTCCGGCCGGTCGAGACGAAGACGGCGGGGATCTGAAGCGAGAGTCGCGTCCAGATACACGCAGTTTGCTGTTTGATTCCGCGCAGGAGACTCGGCCTGTGTGAAGTCCGACGTCGGCAGTGAAAGGAGAAATGATGGACTGGGGCGGAAGGAAGCGCGGAGAAAGGGGCGCGGACTTGACCTTCAACTTGCCTTTATATTTTGTTTTTCGATTTTTTTTGCTGTACAGTAGGTCCGCCACCCTTTCTTCTTATTTTTAGCATACAAACAACCTGTCTGGCTGAAAATAAATGCAGAAAAAAGGCGAAACCGTTTCCCTTTTTTATCGGTTCAGGTCCCCAATTACACTATTTTGAAAATATAAAGAAGGAAAGGTCGTTTTTCTTCTTATTTCTGAGCGAGCTGGTCCCTTCCCGCAACATGGTTGGCGGCCGCGCTGAACCGCTCGTCACCGCCAACAGGGAATCCGATACTTAACGCCAGCAATCGAAAATTCCGATACAGAAGCGAAGGGCCGGCCGCTTCCGAGCTGTTGGGCCGACGCCAACAGTGGTGGCGTGGCGTTCACGGCCGCACGTATCACGCCAAACTGGATAGAATGTGGAAGGACTAACAGCGAAGTTTCAACTCATTCGTGACGTACCCAGTCAGGCTCACGTCGGATGCAGCAAGAGCAAAGAGCACGGTTCATGCTCGGCAAATGGTTTGCGTCAATCTCAGGCCCAGCGGGCTGCGTTGGTGCCAGAAGCGCCTATGGCGCCACGAAGAACGCGTGACACGTTCTAGTGGCGGCGTTGACGTATCGTCCCGCGCGGACTTGACGCACGCAGTTACTGTTCAAGCGGGGGCACAGTAACAGGGCGGCTCTTCCACATGCACAGTTTCCGTTGGTCGCACCGCGGTTGCTCGCGAACGAACCTGCGCGCGCTGTAATCGTTAGCGCCGCCGCGTGCACGCAAGAATGATAGCGCGGCCACTCGCGCACCCTCTCGATAATCCGATTAATAAGCATTTGCACAGTGCCTCTGTGCACACAGCCATCATCTCCGACGTCTTCTTGCGCGGTGGGTAGTTCAACGCGCTGGCGCGTGGCTCACCGCGACATGGAACCGCAACGCGCGCGCCGACTCATTGGGTGCGCTTGCACAGTATTGCTCGAAAAGAAAGAACACGCGGTCGGTCCGCCCCTCTTTCGCGCGGCAACCGCGCACACTGGGCGCGGCATCAGCCCAAAGGGTTCCGCTGCGCGCGTCCGCCCGTCATTTTCTGCTCGAGCCGATCGTTGACCGCCGCCAAAGGCCGCGATCTTTCGCACAACAGCAATACGAAGTACAGACACCACTCCCGAATCCGACGCTGCGTAACTCCAATGTCTCTTTAAATTGGGTGCCTGTACGGAAAAGCTCTGGCTTCTAAAGGCCGCTGTGGCCACGGGCACAACCAACCTTATTCGGTACCGTAGTCTACTACAGTACGGCATCGTACTTCAGAATATGAAATATGAAACGATGAACTAGGCGCAGCCAACATCCTCGCTGCCATGCCGGCGCTCGCCTGCGGCGAGCACTGGCGGCATCGAGAATGTTGTTGCGCCCGCAGCGCGTTCCGTGTCAACGTGTTAATACCGTTAAGTTCGAGTAAGCGTGAAAGCCGTCTCATAATAGGAGTGTGGGCCGCAACCAATACGAGCGCTTCAGGACGTATTCCTTTCGTGCTGCTGGCGAGGAAAAGTCGCGCCACAAGACCGCTAAATTCCAGTAGATTTCTGCTCTCGGCGCTTTGAGACGCTTTGCTTAGCTTCATGCTTGTAAGCTGTTGAAGCGGTACCGTAACGCGACGCTTGTTCGTGCAACATCCACGCTCAACGCATAGAACGCTAAAGGGCGTTACATTAGCAAGGATGTTTGGAAAAAAGTATCAGTGTAATGCAATACAAGACGGTTCGTAGAGAGATAAATTCTCTAAAAATATTGCTTCGAAGGTGTGACTCCGTAAGAAAAAATATACTTCTCCGTTCGGATAAAAAATGAAGCTTTCACGTTGGCAATCATAGCGTATTTTCTAGCTCCAATTGTACAACAATTCAGACATCATCGTGAA
>JAADXW010000974.1:0-13427 GCA_023337975.1 Phytopythium ostracodes
AAAAAACGATTTGCAGTGTCTAAAACAGCTATGCAAATGCGCGGCTCAAATGTCCCCAGCAACCATATAAATGTCAATATATTACGAATGCCAGCTCCATCAAAATTTTAACTGTAACTGCGTCAAAAATGCGTTTTATCCGCTGAAAACTGTTTTAGTCGAGAGATCTCGCAATTGGCTATAAAACGAGGCATTTTGCGCTTTCGAAAACCTATTATTGGCTAAGATATGCGATCGACCGGCCTTTTTCACGTTTCATTGGCGCGCACTGTACAATAGAAGTCCGATTAGGCAGACAAAATTTCAGAAAAACGCAATATGCAATACTGGTAGGGCTGAGCCTGCTCTTGCAAGATACCGCACCAGGTTCACGAAAGTGTTCGTCTGGGGTTATGGCAAATACGATACTGTCGTACCTTGCAATAGATCATGCTTGCTGACGAGACCAAGGCTGCTTGGACGTTTTCCACAAAGGTTCAACCGCAGCGCATTGTTGGCAAGCCACTCGCGCCCTTGGCATCCTCGTGCAAAACGGATCGGCGCGACCTCGGCACCTGGTCTGTGGACTGCGGCCTGCCGCCGCGATCAGCGTCCAGGACGGACAATAGCGTGCTGTCCAATACACAGCGCGGCATGCGTGAAATGTCTAATGGCAGGGTAATGCAGCGCGATACGTGTCGTGGTTGAAGCAGCAAGAGACTTCAACCACGAATCTTTTCGGATGACGATCACACGATCGCGACCACTTTCCTTTCCTATACATTCGAGTCCTTGTTGTGTAGTATAGAACGCCGCTGGCCAGGGACGATAATTACATGCCATGTAAACAGTGCAGCCAAGGATTGGTCGTGCATTGCATTATCCACGCCACTGCCAAAATGCTGCAAGCTTACAGTGTGTGCTCACCGACTGTGCAAATGAGTTGCAGTACAGGACGTGGATGCGGAGTCCGCGTGCTCGCCTGGGTGCCATCAACTGTGTATCAAAGGCTCTCCACCAACTTACTGTAGCAATGGGTCTCTCTTCGGATGTGTACCGATAGTCTTGGGCCCATCAGCCTTCCCGATCGCCATCGCATATTCTATGCGCGGTCAGCTTCAACGACCATCGCAGCGATCTGCGGTTGTGTGTGAAGGAGGGCGCAAGCGTGCCCGTGCAGCAGCGACGGAGCTGCCCGGCAGTCGCGAGTTAACGGCGCTGCCGGCTCTGTCATTCCCCAATTCGCTCTCTCGCGCCGAGTCCTGTCGCCTCGCTTTCCCCAGCCTTCGTCTACCACTCCGCCATGAAGGTCTACGGCTTGGTCGCCGGCCTGGTCTGGCTGGCCTGCCTCGCCTGCAGCGTCCTGGCGGAACTGATCTGGCACAACCTCACCATCTCGGCCCCTCGCTACTGCCGATACCTGTACCGCACCGAGTTCAAGGAGCCCTTCCTGTGGCAGGCCGACACGGCGTGGGAGATTCTCCACCGCCTCAACAAGACCTCCATCGACTGGTACCTACGCACGCGCGCGTCGCAGGGCTTCAACGTCGCGCGGAGCGTCGTCGTCGCGGAGCTGAACGGCACGACGCACCCCAACTTCTACGGCGCCCTGCCGTTCAACGCCTCGGACCCGAGCCAGCCGGACGAGGGGTACTTCGAGCTGGTCGACTGGGCGGTCGGCCTGGCGGCGAGCTACGGCATCCTGGTCGCGCTCGTCCCCACCTGGGGCATGTACGTCAACGGCGGGTGGCACAGCACGACTCCCGTCTTCAACGAGACGTCGGCGCGCGCGTGGGGTGAGTGCATTGGCGCTCGTTACCCCGGTCTGCCCAAGATCCTCGGTGCCGACTCCAACACGATCTGGACGCGCAACATGTCCGAGGTCCAGGCGTGTACGCGGAGGACGAGGACGCGGACCGCGTGTCGATGATGGCGCCGCTGGAGGACACGACGGCCATGTGGGCGAGCATGTGCGCTGGCCTGGTCGAGGCCGAGGCGTCGCAAGGCTACGAGTCTGTGGTGCTCTACTATCCCACCGCCGGCTGAATCGTCAAGCCCTAGAGAACACCCGAGGCTTACGGCCACAACATGCTGCCGAACGAAGAGGACCGCGTGTCCGTGGACGCGTGCCAGTCAGGCCACGCCACGCCGGACCTGACCAGCAAGTTTGACATTACCGCCGGCTGGGACTCGACCAAGAACTACTAGAACATCGCCGAGATGCGCGACGCGTTCACTGGCCCGGTGCTCGATCTGGAGAACCACTATGAGGGCGCCCACGACGGCTTTGACGAGTCCAAGGTCATGTGGAACGCGTCGCACGTGCGCACGGGGCTGTTCCACGGCGTGTACGGCGGCGCGGCCGGCCTTACGTACGGCGCCAACAGCGTCGGGCAGATGTACGAGCCCGCGTCCGAGCTGCTCCGTGCGAGCGACTACTACCCGCCGCAGATCAACCAGAACGCCAGCGGCTCGTGGCGCCGCGACATCGACTTGGAGGGCGCGTGGCAGATCCAGTACGTGACAAAGCCGCTGCAGGATCTGGACACAGCCGCGCTGGAGCAGCTCGAGCCGGCGCGTGCGCTGTCTGCCAGCCCCAGCAACCACACGGGCGCGTCCGTCAACACGTACGAGGGCACGCGGTACATCTCGGTCCTCTCGTCCACGGCCCCCGACTGCGTCTACGCGTACACGGGCCACGGCGGCGCCTTCAGCCTGGACCTGAGCCACGGCCAGGACGCTCGCTCAGGCTTCGCACAGTGGTTCAACCCGCGTGACGGGCAGTACAGCGGCGCGACGGAGATGAGCGTCCCCGCTGGCGACAACGGCAGCCGCGTCGACTTCACGCCGCCCTCGACCGGCGGCGTCGACTACGACTGGCTTCTCGTCATCCAGTTCTAACTGATGCGAGAATCGTTTACTTTGTTCGAGTGAAACAGGGTTAAGCTGTATTGGTGTTGGTAGACTTGACCCGGTTGTCGTTGAAGTGGAAAAGAGAAAGCAGTGACATGTCAGTAGCATGCGTTCGTTGAGGTTAATACCGATACTGCCGCGCCTATTTCGGTATTATACCGATACTGGCCGCCCAGCCAACAACGACCAACCTGCGGCAACAACCAAAGGAAGCGACGAGAATGGCGAACGAGTCTGCATGCGGGCCGCCGCCGCCGCAAATGGACAGCGACGAGGACGAGGACTATGCGGAGCCGTCGGACGGCGCCTTCCGTCTGCACGACCTCGTGGAACAGGGCGCGGCCGACCACCTGCGCGCGCTGCTGCCGTCCAAGGCCGGCGAGAGAGCGACGACGACGTCCATTCTCGAAGACATTGACGGCGGTGGCGACCACTTGTCGCGGCGGCGGGTCATGGCGGCGGAGAGCAGTCTGCTGGAAAAAGACGACATGGGCTGCCTGCCCATCCATGTGGCGGTGATCCACCAGCAGCTGCCATGCCTGACGCACCTACTGCGGTACTCAGAGGCGCTGGCGAGCGCCATGCTGCGCCTCAAGTGCGGCGAGTTCGGCACGCCCTTCGTGCACCTCGTGCTGCGCGTGGGCGCCATCAACCGCGACTTCTGCGACGCGGCCATCGCGGACTTGTTCGGCGGCGACAGCAACAGTGGCAGCACGGGCGCCAAGTACTCGGAAGACTTCGGCGCGCTGCTGCTGGAGAAGCTGGGTGCGCGGGACGAAGAAGGCAACAACGCGTTCCACCTGTGCGCCGTGAACGACCTGGACGACAGCTTGCGCGTTCTCACAGCGTTTTTCCTGCGCTGCCACTCCGCAGCGGACGACAAGGGCCACGCCGCGCTGCAGGCGCTGCTGGAGAAGCCCAACAAGATCGGGTTCCGCCCCGTGCACCTTGCCATGAAGTTCAGCAGTGCCAAGGTCGCGTCGGCGCTCGTGGACGACCACTCCGTCAATTTGAACGTGCGTGCTTCGCTGCAGCAAACGCCTGCCCACGTGGCCGCGCTCTCGGGCTTCCAGGCGGGCGTCACGATGATCGTCAACTCTGGACGCGCCGACTTGACGCTCGCCGACATGTGGGGCCACACGGCCGCGCAGGTCGCTGCTAAGTGCAAATTCCCCGAGATTGAAGCCGCTTTGAGCACGCTTGGTCGTGGAGCGGACGCGCCATCATCCGTTGGTGTGACGCACCAAACGCGCTTTCTGTTCCACGACGAGGCGTTCCGGCACCTGCCGACGTCGCGGCACCGCCGAGGCGGGCCGGAGCTGCCTGCAGAGAACCCAGAGCGTATCGCGACGCTGATCGACGAACGCTTTGGGATCCTGCACTCGCGGGAGTTCAAGGCTGAGCACATCCTCTGGGACTCGTCAGTTGAGCGCGCCGACATCGCCGACGTGCTGCGCGTGCACGAGTTCCATTACGTGAACAAGCTGCGTCAGCGGTGCGACGAGCTGCGACCGACGCCACCGTCTTCTCATAGTACAGAGACCGGAGTTGTGGAGAGCGAGACGGTCGCGTGGGATTACGACACAGCGCTGTCACTCCAGTCGTACGACGCGGCGTTCCGTGCGGCGGGAGCCGTGTGCAAAGCGGTCGACGACGTGGTGGACGGCACGAGCACCAACGCGTTCTGCATCGTGCGACCTCCTGGGCACCATGCTGGCCCCGTCGGCAAGGTTGTCTGTGACAACGACCCGGAAGGCAGCCTGGGCTTTTGTCTGCTTAACAACGTGGCGGTGGGTGCTGCGTACGCGCGCGCGCACTACAAGCGGCGCGGCATCAACAAAATCGCGATCCTCGACATGGATGTGCACCATGGCAACGGCACCGAGGAGATTGTGCGGCAGCTCACGCCGAGCACGCGCACCTGCACTTTCGAGACGCCCTACGGCGCTGGCTCGCAGGTCGTGCACGCGTACAAGCCGTGGCGTGACGACCGCGATGCGGAGAACGTGTTCTTCTGCTCTGTTCATGGCTATGGGCACAAGGAAGAAGACGGTGTCCAGCACGAGGCGTGGTTCTACCCCGGGTCGGGCGAGTCGCGCGTCGACACCAAGTCTCGATTGATTCTGAACGTCGGACTCGGCGTGAACCACGACGGCGGAGGGGCGAGCGCGTCCGTGTCGCGGCTCAAGTGGCGCAGCGCGCTGCGCGACCAGGTGCTGCCCAAGCTGCGCGCCTTCGACCCAGACCTCATCTTTTTGTCGGCGGGCTTCGACGCGCACAAAAAGGAGCGCGTCAACTGGGGCTACATCTCGTTGCTCGAGCAGGACTACGAGTGGCTTGTACAGCACGTCAAGCGCATCGCCAACGCGTGCTGCGACGGGCGGCTCATCTCGGTGCTGGAAGGCGGCTACAACTACTACGGCCGCATGGTGTCGCCGCTTGCGCGCAGTGTCGCTGCTCACGCGCGTGCACTCACGAACCCAGCGCGAGACGAGTGGGACGAGGGCGATGTGGCCAAGGAGGCAGCCCACGAACGCGCGCTGCTCCAGAAATACCTGAGCGCGACGGCGTCACGAGGTAACAGTAGCGGTGGCGCTGTCCAGGTGCCGGTTGTGAAGAAGAGAAAACCGAACTCGACCGCCATACTGGAGCAAGAGAAGGTGGTCGACGTGCCGGCGGCTCGCGGGCGCAGCAAACGCTCGCGCAAGGCCGTCGACTACGTGGCGCTCGCCAAGGAGCTGGCCGCCGAGCAGGGTGACGGGGGCGCCAAGCCGTCAGCCACGTAACTATAGAGCGGTCGCAGCATGAAGCCAGAAGGGCGGCGGGTAGGAATGGGTAACGCATCGCCTCAGTTTTTGTTGTTGGTTGGTTGTTGGAGGCTCGAGAGGGCTTCAAGCGAGCAGGTTCAACACGTTGAAGTACGCTGGGAACCTGTCGAACGGCATGATGCACAAGTCTAGATGACAGGTTTTGACGCTTCCTGTCACTATAACGAGGGACTGACTGTCTTGATCTTCAGCGTGGAAAAACGGGGTCTTGGGTCAAGGATTCCCATCTGTTACCTAACGACACCGCGACCCGAACTGGACGGATAAGGACGAAACCCTACTGTTCCAGCCGACGCAAAGAACGCTCTGCGCGATTGACGGAAGTGGTTGCTGATACCGGATTTCGGTAAAACATCCTGTGGCTTCGGTATCATATTTGTAAAATTGCCGGTTTACGGTTAGGTGACAGGGAGGGTGGATATACAGCGGAAGCGAGCGAGTGCGACAAGCGTTGACGAAGCAAACCCGTGCGGAGTGCCCGCGAAACAGAGCCGCGCGGTATTTGCGGAGGCTGGCTCAGCGAGGAGCTCCTCGGCGAGCGGACCCAAATGCTCAACCAGGAAGTTGTTTCTCTTTTTACCCCCCGCAGAGGGAAGGTCATCCCTCCCGAGTGTCCTTGCATGTGCCAGAGAAAGTCCAGCAATTCCATCTTAAGTACGAATTTCGTCCGGAATCAGCAACATCGTCCGCGATTGACGTGGAGACTACGGATTTTGTCACCCTTTCCCATCAGTTTTGACTCGCTTGACCGATAGTCAGCGCCAAGTGTTCGGTGCAATTGACACTTTCGCATTACTCCCAAGTATTGACCAGGTCAACGTACTCACTATCGGAGTGCCATGCTCGCGCGATTGCTGGCGGCGGCGTCGGCGGCCCTGGCGGCCTGCGCGGTGGACGCGGCGACGGAGAAGCTGGTGACGGCGTGCTCGGCCAACCTGTCGGACGCGGCGGCGCCCGTGCTGTCCCCGCTGGCGGCGCAGCTCGGGGCGGACGCGGCGGCGCAGCTCGTGGCCTTCCTAACCGAGTCCCCGCTGGGCGAGCTGCTGCTCACGAGCGAGGGCAGCACGTGCATCGCCAACATGAACGGCACGGCGCTGGGCGCGGCGCTGGTCGAGGGCTTCGCCTCGGGCTCGTGCGCCAGCGCGCTTGGCGTTGCGTCTATCCCGTTCGTGCAGGCCGCGCTTGGCAACTTGACGGCGGACTCGGACGGCTTGGACGCGGCTTCGGACGGGCTCAGCTCCTTCGTGCGGCACCTGGGGACCGTCCCGAGCGCCGAGATCGAGAGCTTCTGCTCTCTCTACGTGGCCGACGTGGTGCCGTGTCTGCGCTCGCAGGTGCTGCCGTCGCTCACGACGCTGCGTGCCAAGTACTCGGACGGCTGCTGCGACGCCTGGGACGACGCCACGGTCGCTGACTACGGCTACACGGTCTCGGGCAAGCTCAACAAGATGGCGCAGCTGCTCGGCGACGTCGTGTGCGCCACGCAGACGCCGGTCGTGGACGGCAGCGGCTTGAGCCAGCGCTGCGGCGTCACCTTCCTGAAGAGCTGGGTGCCCACCACGACCATGAACGTGACGGTGTCCGGCTCGGACTCCGGCTCGGATTCCGGCTCGGACATGACGAGCATCAGCGGCAGTGGCAGCGACAGCGGCAACGAGACGCGCGTCGACATCATCACGACGCCCGAGCTGCTCGCAACCTCGCTCGCCGCCAACCTGCAGGTCCCCACGGACCAGATGTGCCTCGCGGCCGAGGGCGAGGCCTACAACGACACCAACGGCGACGCGGTCACTGCGCTGACGACCGCATACACTGAGAGCGGCTGCGTCGTGGCGCTCGACCGCTTCGCGACGTGGGTGTCCAAGCTGCCGCTCGCCCAGGCGTCCTCCAGCTCCGACTCGGGCCCCGGCTCAGCCACGCTGCTTCAAACGCTGTTCGCGGACGATGACGACTGTGTCGACGGCTCCACGTTCCTGGCGGCCATCAGCTCGTACTTGCCTTCCGCGGTGGCCGAAGCGGCCGCGTCCACCATGGCCGGCGCCTGCGTCCGCATCCCGACGACCTACGCGGACGGCTGCACGTTCTCGCGCGCGGCGTCGCTCGTCGACTGGGACTACGAACCGGCGCGCGCGAGCCAGGGCGGCTCCGCGTCGGAGGAGGCGGCCGCGTCCGACATCAACTCGATCGAGACCGTGCCGCCGGACGTCACGTCGTCCTCGCCGTCAACAGAGGCGTCGCGTTCGCTCTACGTCGTGTTGGTCTTAATGGCGGTGCTGGGGTCGACGATGTAGTCGTGACGGTAGACGTGATGATAAAATTCCGATCGCTGGGTGTATAAAGTGCTTGTCGAATATGAACAGAGGCGCATTGAGAGTCGTTTGTTGGGGTTTATGCGTTGAAGTTGATGTGCTTCCTCTAAGCTTTGAGCCAATCCGAACTCACTAAATCAACTGGCGACCAAATTCTCCAATGAAAAGCATAATCTCCAATCAAAGAGCAAAATTACACGATTTCTTTAAGGAAAAGGCTGAAAACGACGTTAATCTGCTCCGTTTCCGTCTCAAACGAGAAAAAAGCGAGTACGGGGGTAAGTAAATGGGAGAAAGCACGACACCTTGCAGTTGCTGTCGAAGATCTAGACGAAGAGGCCGGTGGAGGACGACGTGCCCTTCGTGGAGTCGACCACGTTGCCGACGCGTGAGTTGTTCTTGCTGCGCTGGTTGCCGTCGCCAAAGTCGGACGAGCGCGATTCCTCGCGGGACGAGCGTCGTCGGCTCTCAGCGTCGGCCATCGCGTACGCCGACTGGGATACGCCGTGCGTCGACATGTACGACTCGGCGAGCGACGTCTGCGGGTCGTAGCTGAACGCGAACCCGCTGCTCGAGTTGCGCTCCTGCCGGTCCTGCCGCTGCATCCATACAACAGAGAAGGTTAGTTGACAAAGACCCATGTCGGGTATACGCGTGCATGCCATCCGACGTACCTGGTGGTCGGGAGCGGCGCCCCGGCTGCCTGGAGAAGCCGACGTGAAGTAGCCCATGGCCTCCTCTTCCTGGATGCCGTTGACGACGGGGATGCCGGCCTCCATATCGATGCGCGAGGGCTCGAGCGCGGGCATGGCCTTCTTGCCGTACAGCACGTACTGCTCCTGAACGATCTGCCACGGCTCCGGGTAGAACCGGCGGCAAATGGCCGTCCATGTGTAGTGGCGAAGCAGCGCGACGACGACGCAAATGACGATGACGAGCCAGTAACTCTCTTGGTTGAGCGTGTTCTGGAAACTGCCGTAGTCCGTTGTGAACATCGAAAACCAGTAGCTGGCGACGATGATCGAGAAAGGCAAGTACGAGATCACGCCGAGCCACCAGAGCAGACTGCCGTACACCGTCCAGGACATCTGCAGCAGGCAAATCTTCATGTTGCACACGAGCACGACGAGCGTGAATGTCAACAAACCGTACTGCACCATTTGCGCCGAGCCCGCGTCCGAGTACGTGTCGTTGAAACCGAAAGTGACGAGGACGAAGATCACAGCCGACTCGTACATAGCCGAGCACATCCACTTGAAGAAGGTGTAGTTGTTGAACAGCTCCATGCGCGGGCCGACGCGGTAGAGCTCGGGGAAGTGCTTAGCCGTATCCCACGGCACATCGTAGTCGAGCACGCCGAGCACAATGATCGGCAGCGACGTGTAGCACAGGTTGTAGAGCTGGAAGCCGAGTTCGCTGTAGAACTTCTGCGCCGATGCGCCCGTCGTGAACATGTAGAAGTACTGCGCCAGCACCATGACGATGTTCTTGTAGAACATGTAGCCAGCCAGGATGGACATGCGCTTGTAATTCAGGCGGCCGTGGTGGAGCAGCAGCTTCTCCAGGAAGTAGAACTGTCCGATGGCGTAGTCGCTAGAGTTGACAGCCTGCATGCCTTCCTGTCCACTGATGCCCACGCCCACGTGCGCGCGCTGGATCATGGCCACGTCGTTGGCGCCATCGCCAATTGCGAGCGTGCGTGCCTTCGTGTTGGTGGTGCGCACGAGCGTCACAACTTCGGCTTTCTGGCTGGGCGACACGCGGCAGCACACGACGGCCTCGCACCGCATCGCGAACTTGAGGAACTCCTCGCGGCACTGGTCGTCATCCAGAGTAATCTCCAGGCACTCACCGTCAATCACGACGGCGTGACGCGACTGGGAACCGTTCCGATCCATCTGATTATTGACGTCAGAGAGGTGCGTGTAGATCTGGTCCTTGGTCGGGAACAGCTCGCAGTTGAGAACCACCTGCCGCATGTCGTTGTCCATCAGCTGGCACGCGTACGAAATGTTGATGGCCGTCTCCTGCTTGTCACCAGTCAGCATCCAGACCTTCATGCCGCCGCGCATCAGGTTCGCGATCGCGCGCGGCACATTGTCCTGCAGCTTGTCTTCGATCGCAGTCGCGCCTAGCAGCACCAAGTCGCGCTCAATCTCCTCCATGAGCGTGTCGATCTGGTTCGGCTGGTCGTTCTTGCGCTTCTCAATCTCCTCAAGCGATGCGTTCGCCGCCGAAAAGCGCGCGCTCCAGTCCAAGTACGCCTTTTCGTTCACACGGCGGCGTGCAATAGTCAACGTACGCAGACCGTCGTCGCCAAACGTTTCCAGGTGCTTGAGTGTATCCTTCAGCAGCTCCGGGTCGTTCTCGGTCTTGGACAGCAGCGGGTAGATCACATTGTCAGCGCCCTTCGTCAGGACCCAGTACTCGCCGTTCGGATACTGCACCACTACCGACATGCGCTTCCGTGCGCTCGTGAACTCCAGCACGTCCAGAATCTTGAACTCCAGCAGCTCCGAGTCGGCGTTCTTGTCGCGCATCATGCTCTTGTTGCTCACTCGCACGCGGGCGACTCCCAGGCCGCGCGACTCGAAGTTGAAGCCGAAGTACTTGGCGCCCGACACGAGCGCCTGCTCGTCGGGAGACGACGCAGAATACCGAACTTCATTGGTGCCCTCGACTGCCTCGGGGATGACCGTCTGGCACAAGCTCAAATGCAAAAAGAAGTCGGCTTCTCGGCATCCTCCAGGGGTTTGCTCACCACGCTCCAGCGCGCTAAACAGCCGCGCGTCCTTGAAATTCACGTACGGGATCTTGCCTTGACCGGAACCGCCATGCGCCGTGGCCGACGACGGCTCCTCCGGCACAGCAATGCCCTTGCGACGCAGCGCCGCGCGGCCAATCTCCGTCATACCTGTACCGTACGAGACACCGTTGATCGAGCACTTGCGGAACTCCATCACGTTGCACGTAAGTGTGCCCGTCTTGTCGCTGAACACGTACGAGATCTGGCCGAGCTCCTCGTTGAGGCCCATGGAACGCACAATCATGCGCACGTCCGTCTCCTCGTAGTACATGTCGATGTCCCACGTCATGAAGATCGCCTGGATGAACATGACCATCGAGATGGTCACGTACAGCGACACCGGGATCATCTGGTACATCAGCAGGAAGTAATAGCCAAAGCCGACAAACCACTGCGACACCATCGCCGGGCTCCAGTCGAGATACCACGCGTCCGTCCGGTTCTGGTGGATCCACACGATCTGCACTGTTGTGGCGATGACGCACAGCAGACACAGCAGCAGGAAGAGCCAAATGATCATGCGGTTAACCGTCTCGTTGATCGAGCTCCACTTGGGCTGCGGCTTGGCCGCGCTCTGCATGATCTTGGTGTCCGGCCCCGTGTTGACGACCAGGCCGTAGATCCAGTCCGTGTTGCGTAGTTGGCAGCCACGCAACAGGATGTTCTTGATCGCCACCGGCTGCGGCTGCGCCTGAGAGATGTCGTCCGCGGGTGCCGTGGGCGGAACGACGGTCAGCGTACCGTCAAAGCGACCAATCACCTTATTCGGGTTCTCGCAGCGCAGATAGCCCTGCAGCTGCGCGATCTGCTGCGTCGTCTGAGCGTGAAGCGTCGCGTCGCAAGCGTGCCGCAGCTTGAGATTCGTCTCGCCGTCCAGACTCTTGGTCTCGACGTAGCAAATGCCGCCCGGCTCCTTCGGGTTCGGCTCCGCGACCGACAGGATGAGCAAGTCCGCAGGCGCCGTCTCGCGGTTGTGAAGCTTGACGACCGTTCCGACCGTGAGCTGCGACCACAAGATCGTCGACACCTCAGGGTCGGACGTGGGTTCAGCGTGTAGCGTCGATGCGTCGCCGCGGGACGTCCGCGTCACGATCTGGCAGCGCGCCGAGTTGGCTTCCTTGTCCGCGCGGTGGCGGCGGCGGTCCTCGATGATCGCGAGCACGCCGTCGACTGCGAGGATGAACAGGAGAACCGGCAGGTTCGTGGGCAGGCCGCCTGTGTTACTGATCGCGGGCACGCACTGCAGCACCGACACCAGCAGAAAGTACGCGTTCGCGAGTTTCCGAAACGACTCGATCATGAAGAGCGGCAGGAACGACCATGTCGTGTACTTGGATGTGATGACCACGTTCGAGCAAAACTCCTGCGCGCCAGCGGCCGCGCCACCGGGCAACGCGCCCGGCAGCTCGCGCGGAAGCGACACGACGCGGTAGTCGGCTCCACCGCCGCTGCCGCCTGCCGCCGCCTTCTCGACCGCGTCCGGCCCGCGGCTGCTGCTGCTCTTGCCTCCTTTGAGAAACCCCATGTCGCTCAAACTGTCGCCGCTTGCGAGCTCCGCGTCCACGTCGACGGTCGCACCCGAGATCGGCGGCGCCTGCTGCTGGGGTGGGCGGGCCGAGTCCAGCGTGCGGTACGCGTGCGCGTCGTCGCTCATGCCCAGCCGAGTGCCGTGTAATGTTCTCCACCGCCGACTCCGCTTCTTCCCTTCCGAGATAGAACGGCGTCGGTTGGGCGAGAAGTCCTCGGCCCCTGGTCACGCGGAATGTCGCCCCTGATAAAGCGGGCGGCGCGGGTCGACGGGGTCGTGGCGTCCTCCTGCGGGTCGTCGGCCAGCGGGCGGCGGGGGAGGCGGTCAAGGGCGAGAAGGAACGGCGCGCGCGCTGGTCGTCCCCGCTTTCTACGGTGTTGCTTCCGATATGTAAGGTTATGTTGAGCGTCCGCACTTTCCCATAGTTGTTGGGGTTGTATGGGCGAGCGAGCGTAAGGATGTTGTGCTGTATTGGAATTGTTTATGTCGGCGCCGCTTTGACGGTACAGTACATTAAAATTAGGGGAAAAGGTGATGAGAAGAAAAAAACACGAGCAGAGTGAGGTTTTATGGTAAAACCTACGGTCTAACCCTTGTCTCGTCTACTCGATAAAGTTTACAGCGGAGGCGCTGGATTTTTTGGATGCAACCAATACCAACAAACACCGGGAGAGAGCGCATTTTGGTGCCCCGACAATAGTAACCTAAGCGAGGATTAAGGATGCGAGTGGGTGTGTTGTAGGAACCCTATCTGCCGTCATCACGGCCTGACGATAAATGATGGCTCCGGCCGCCCGCGGAGTGCACTCGGATACAGCTTTAAAAATGTACCGAGAATACTGACATCTGTACTAAGCGACTGAAAAATCGATAACCCCGCTAACCCTCGCCCTAATAGTGAATTACAGGATGGATACTTGGACTACAGTCCTGGCCAAAAGTATATGAGGTCGCGATTTTCGCGTGATTCTCAGCCAATAGGAGCACTAGAAAGCTCAAAATTGGCCGAAATACTTCTAAAAGCGTATTTGACACGATGGCAGCATTTTTTTCTGCACTGGAAT
>JAADXW010000975.1:0-13411 GCA_023337975.1 Phytopythium ostracodes
GTCAGGCACCGTCAGCTGCTCCGAGACCACGCCCGGGCGGATCTTGCCCGTGAACTCGAAGCCGGCGAACGGGTTGTCGAGCGCGTCGCGCGCCGCCTCCTGCTCGCTCGCGAGCGCCTGCTGGAACATCTTGTGCAGCGCCTTGTGCGTGCCCCAGTAGCCCTTGAAGCACTCTTGCGAGCAGAAGGTGCTCATGGCCGGCGGGATGCCCAGCTTTTTGCATGTCGGGCACGCGAGCCCGCCACGCTTGCCGCACGTGGGCGTCACGCACGCCGCCCCCTCCATCGATAGCTGTTGTCGTTTTCTCCCTGGTGGCTCCGGTTTCGGCCCGATTGCTGGAATGGGTGCGCTGGGTGGGAAGGGTGTACTCACAACAGTGACTGCGGAGTGACAGGCTTCTTCCTCGCAGTCGCCGTCAGTCACTTCGCGGAGGCACGCACGCACTTTTGCCTTCGTGACTTTGTCGCCGCAGCCATACCGCGTAAAGTATGTCGCTGAGACCGGAGTGTCGATATAATAATCGGGTAGCGCGCCGAGCTGCTGATTGACAACGCATAGCAGTCCATGGCCTGGTCACTGAATGCTAGCGAGTATCCTCGATTGTCGGTCGTTTTCGTCTGCAGTGACGGAGCTACAGACAACGACATTGAAAGCTGGGCGTAACCACTGGCATTTTCTATTGTGAGAAGTGCGACATAAAAAGCAGGAGCAATTTTGATTGGTCAATTGTCGTACTGGTTTACACAAAAAGGACATTTTCGAAGAGAAAAAGCGGTGCATTTTATTGTGTTTACTACACCATAACCTCCGGGTCACGGGGAATTGCCTTTTCGAAGCTACGAATTACCGTGGCCTCAGTGATGCCTTCCCATGCCGCGATTGTCGCCTTAATGGCGTTGAGCCGTTTCTCCTTCGCCGTGAGCCCAGATTGACTGATGTATTGCGCACGAATTTTCACCTTAAATGGACCCATGACCCCAACATCAAGTGGCTGACAAGCCGATGTGCTGTTGGGGGGGCAAGGGGACCACGTTGGCGCATGCCTCCTCGGCAACAACTCTCTTCCCCTCCTCGGAGACATGGCCCTTCTGCTTCTTGCGTGGCATCACGATCACAAATGAGAAAAATTGGGGGCGGCCATGCTCCGAATTAACGCAAGCCACTCAAATATTGGCTGTGATTCATTGGGTATTTAATGCATTGCTTGACGAAATATGATTGGCTAATATTTTGACATTTTCATCGTAGCCCCCGGCTTTTTGTGTCACCCGGCTTTCAATGTCGATGTCTGTAGCCCCGTCACAACCACGATCGCAGAGGTGCCGAATCAACGCTTGAAGTGAAAATCACGCTCAATAGAACAAACGTTTGATTGATTGATGTACAGTGAGCGACAAAATGATGCGCTGCACTGGTTGCTTGAAGTGGCCGAAGAGTCCTCTCAATATGCGCGGCGGCCACGGGGCGGCGCTCCGCTCGAGCGCTGCGGTTCTGACGCAGTACAACCCGTACTTTGCGTGTCATTCCGCGCTTGCCATGGCGCTGTACCTGGTGGACATCTTGCTCAACTCGGCGATCGAGTTCGGCGACTTCACGGGTGGACGCGCGGAGCACACGGAGAATACGGTCATCACCATGTACGACGCCGTCGCTTCCGACAAGTACACACACAGGGAGTCCAACCTAGTGTGATGGCGCACTACGCAGTGCGCAGGTGCTGCTGCAGATTTTCGCGTGCGTCAACTTCCTTTCGCTGCTCGGCACGACGTTCCTGTTCCGCAGCGGACTGTTCGGCATCCTCTACAAGCAGTTCCGACCGACGCTGCTCGCTCTCCCAGCATACATTGCCTCGACGAACATCCTCGCCGCGGTTCGGCTCGTACGCCGCCAGGACGCACTTGATGAACACGGAATGTTGCGAGACTAACCTGATACTGCTGCCTGTCCTGCCCGAACAGCACTACCTCAACGCTGGGGTGTCGCTGGACGGCCTGTGGGACCTCGACGGGTACGGCGCGCTCTCATGCTTCCACAAGCTTTGTAAGCATCGAATGAGATCTGAAGTTGTCGAGCTGCCGTGCTGCCGGTGTGTGGTCAACTCACCGAGCTGTGCTCGTGTCTTTCGGCGCAAAAGGCGCGCTGCTTTACTACTTCTGCAGCGTGCAGGCCATCGAGCAGCTTCGCGACGCCAAGTTTTACAGCCACAAGCATTGGACGTTGACCCGTCAGAGCCAAACAACAGGCTTCACTTCCGCGTAGCGAATGTGGGACAAAATGGTGCTTTTAGATAATGAAAAGGGAAAAAACACGGCACTCGCGGTCGACAGACCCCTTTCACAGCACGACACGGCCGCACAACATGCTCCACTTGACCACTCCCGACGTACTTGATGAACGCCACGCTGGCGTCTTGCTCGGGCAGCCCAGAACATCTCGCGGCGACTCAGTACGGGCTGTTGTACCGCCGGACTTGCTGTTGGTAGGCTGTTGGCTGGCCGTAGCTGTTCGTGGTCGTCTGGGTCTGCGCGTACACCTCGCTGCTCTCACGAACTCCTGTGCCCGTCGCGCCACTGGCGGCGACGATCGGGTTGCCGTACTGGTAGAGCGGCGTGGGCGGCGGGGACTTGTGGAAGCCGCCGACGCCGAAGCCGCGCTTGGCCGAGCACCAGAGCAGCATCGTGAGCGCGAACACGATGGCGATGGCGAGCACGACAGCGATGGAGCCGATCATGAGCGCGCCGGTCCACTTCTCCACGAGGTCGTAGAAAGAGGCGCGGCACTCGAGGAAGGGCGCGCCGCTGGCTGACGTGTCGTTGCCCGACGTGGCGTTGAGCAGCAGCGCGCCGCAGTACACCTCGTTGGCGCTGTTGCGCGGGCACTCGGACTCGGTCCAGTCGAGCACGACGTCGTACTGCTCGTACTCGGACACGTACTCACAAACAGTGCAGATGGTGTTGACCTGGTCCACGTCGACCGACCCGCAGAGGCTCGTGAAGTTGGTGGTCGAGTCGCTGAAGTACCCGTCGAGCGTCATGTTGAACATGCTGAGCACGTCGTTCACGGCCATGTCTTCGCAGTAGTAGGGCACCTGGGCGAGGCAGTAGATGGTGTTAAAGCTCGCGGCTAACGACTCCTCCTTGTCGCCCGCCGGGTAGTCTTCGGCGCTCCAGTCCTCGGCCGTCGAGCGCGCCGACGCGCCGCCAATGATGAGCACGACGAACGGCGCGGCCGTGAGGATCAGCACGCCAGCGTAGATGACGAGAAGCAGCCGCTGCTGGAGCCACGCGCCCATGCAGCCGAGCGTCGCGAGCGCGATGACGACGGCGCCGAGCGCCAGCAAAAAGATGAACGTCCACGTGCCGATCCACTCGTAGTCGCCCTCAAACACGTCGAGCCAGCCCGACTCCTTGACGCGGTGGCCGAAGTACACGAGTAGGCAGCCGAGCACAATGAAGGCCATGTTGAGCAACATGAGCATCACCTTGGCCACGTTCACCAGCGCTGCGCTGAGCAGCCCACCGCCGCCGACATCGCGCTCCTCCATGACGGCGATCGAGAGCCCGCCTATGTTTCACTCAGGTGGTAGTCGTGGATGTGGATCGCGCTGCGGACAGCGAGGGACAAAGCGCGCGCGGGAACACGCAGGTCGGCAGGCAGCCCCTTCGTCTTCTTCCTTGTTAAGAGTCACGGAGAATGCTCCCGCGTACAGGCGAAGCCACGGCGGACGGATCGATTGAGCGCGACCGACCGACCGAGTGCCGCGCCAAAGTACCGCGAAAAAATGAGCGCAGAGTCGCTGACTCTCGGCGAGTCGGTGCAAGATACTGTGATGAATTATTTAATTGTAGATATAGTAAGCGTCTTCGGTGCAAATATTACACGCCTAAATTGAATGAACCTGTTCAGTTCAATTAACCAGTTTAGATGATATTTTCTGCAATGCGTTATTTGTCGGGAGACATGCGAAAATGCAAAAACAGCTGAGCGGATGGCGCAAAGTCGACAGCGGATGGCCCGCTGAGTTTTGAGGCCCGGAAACAAGAGAGAAAAAACCCTACCCGCCGGTGTACGGGGTACCCCTACCCGCATCAGTTTCTTCCGCCCTGTCGAAGTCTTCCTGAATCGTACGGTAAATGTAGAGTGTCCCACATTTTGATAATCTAGAGCGATCTATAATACCGGTTAAATACCGTTCACAAGTACCGATATCGGTATTTACCACCTTGGTTTGCCAGCGCCTCGCCAATTTCTGACAACGCGCACAAGGATGAATGACCTACCGCTGGTAAATGATGACTACTCGTGACTGGTTGGCGCCTTCTTCGCGGGGGCTATAGCCCCTCTATGGTGTTCTTAACACCTCCATCCGCTTCTGCAGACGCCCCGCTACTCGTTGGCTCTCTTTATATCACCGCTGACTCGGTTTATGTGTGTTTTCAACGCGCCAATGTGCCAGAAACTGCTCGAGGGCGAGTGGCCGTTCCAGGCGGACGTCGACCGGCTGAAGCGGGCGGGCGCCGCGCTGCAGCAGGTCGACGACTGCATCCGCTCCATGGCGCGCGAGCTGCGCGGCTACAAGATCTACCCGCGGCGCGTAAGCCCCGATACTGTCCATTACGCATGACAAGCCGGGGGCTGCTTCTAAACACACTTGCGAATACACAGACAGAGACCAAGCGCCTCAAGCTGCGCGTGTTCCACTCGTACACGCCGCCTGTCACCGGCTCGGGCGACACGCCGCCGCGCCCTGGGCTCTGGACGCTGCGCATCGAAGGCCACGATGCGTCAACGGACCGCCCCGGCATCGTCGTGCGTCTTGCGCCCCCGTCATGGCCACGGCTCCGCAGAGGACACTAACGCTCGCCGCTGACGCAATGCATGCGCGCAGAACTTCTCGAGCTACTTCCGCAAGGCCACGATCGAGCTGGACCCGCGCATCTACGTGGACTCGATGATTGAGGTGCCCACACATTGACACTTGGGGAGAGAAGCCTGGCCATACTGACCGCATGCCCACTGATGTCGAATGTACAAACTGACAAGCAGTGGACGAGCTTCCAGAAGGCGAGCCATGATGTGGATGGGCTCGAGGTCACTCGACCGGGGAGCGTGCCGCACACGGTACGCATCCAGCTGCTGCCGGCGCAGGCGCCTGAACGTTTCTCCATCTCGCCGGTGCTTGCGGGGGCGATCGGCGAGTACTTGGGCCCGTCCACCGCCTTCACCAAGCAGGACATCGTCATGGCGACCTGGGAGTACATCAAGCGGCGCAACCTGATCAAGGAGGACGACTGCCGCGTGGTCGTGTGCGACTATACGCTCGCCGAGGTGCTCGAGTGCGTGTCGCTGCCCTTCACGTCCATCATCCCGGCGCTCAAGCCGCACCTGACCCCTGTGCGCACGGTGGACCTCGAGTACACGCTGACGCTCGACGGAGCCAAGGAGAACCAAGTGCTGGACGAGAAGTTCTTTGATGTGGACGTAGTCGACGTGTGCGAGGTCGCGAGGGCCCGCACGCGCGCGCTACGGGACTGGGACGAGCTCCAGCAGGAGCAGCGCAAGGAGCTCGCGCTGCTTAAGCGGCAGGAGCGAGACATCGTGGATCGGCTGCACCGCGTGGCGCTCAAGCACGAGTGGATGCGGCAGTTCGCGACCGACCCGTGCGGATTCACAAACGACCTTGTCAAGTCCCAGGACGCTGATCAGCAGGTGCGCGGTCTTTGGTTTGTTGCGAGCAATCGTGGACTGATGTGGCTTATCTATTCGGCGTACATGCGTAACTAGATCCTGTCTGCTGAGACGGAGGCGGACGACGCGCTGCTGCCGCCCGCGCATCAGTTCTCGCAGCCGTGGGTGCGTGAGATCGCGTCCGACCTGCTCACGGCTCCTCGACCGACGTCGTAGGTGGACCACGCGAGCTACGGACGCGTCAACAGCGACCTAGCACACCGGTAATACAGTGATCAACGCTCGAAAGCATGGATTGGCTTGTGGCATGTGGCACCGCTCGTGATTGACTGTTCCCAGCAGTTTGACTTGTGTGTGCCTTCCAGATGACGGATGGAGCGGATGGACATTAATGGGTATGGATTGGTAGAGGCTTGAAGCCTTCGCGTGTGACGTTGCCGTCGTCATGGCTGTTCGCGCCGCAAAGGGCAGCGTCCGATATATAAACAACCGAGTAACACATGACGTTTCAATTCGGCGGCACCGAGCGGAGCCTCCATAGTTAGAACTGCGGCCAGGTCGTGCCGCCGCGGTCTGAATATAGCGCGAGCCTCTTTGAGCGCGCTCACTCGCTTTGTTGCTCCTCTCACTCGTCGGGGGAGCCAAGAAGCGCGACTTCTTCCGACTGCCAGCGGCGCTTTCACGGCTCAAGACCAACATGCAGCAGCAGTCAGCGGCGGCGTCCACGCGGCTGCGATGCGACCCGACCGAGTACGCGCGCAAGCAGCAGGAGAAGCGTGATCGAGCCAAGGACCTGCGTGACCAGCGTCAGCGCGGCTTCTGCTCCGACGAGCACACTTTCGCGCCAAAGTACGTACTGTACGGATCGCAAACATGCGTAGACCGGCGCCTTACTCTACCTCTCTTCGTCGATGCAGGGTCAATGCTCGCGTGCCAGCGTCGCCTGCATCCAACCGCGAAGAGCGCGAGTCGAGCTCGTCGTCGTCTTCGCAGCCGCGGTCGTTTGACGACACATCCATCCGCCCAAGTAAGTCGTCTGTGCCTGCGTCGCGGAAGGAGCCGTCGCCCGAAGACGTGCCGGTCCGCGCCGTCAAGCGACAGCCGATGGCGACGGGGGCGGCGGCTAGCAGTCGCATCCCTGCTCCCTCTTCCCATCGGCACAGTAATAACAATCACGCTGATGACGAAGAAGAGACCGACGCGCTGGACGCGCTGTCACGGCGGTTCCCAAAGAAGAAAGCGTCGCCGCCCTCGCCCCAGCCCGACGACTTTGAGCCCGCGCCGCTGGAACCAGGTACGACAAGTCACCAACCGCCATCTCTCTCTCTCGCCTTGGCTCTTTTATCGATGGAGCGCGTTTGGTCTCACGCGTGAATCACTGGATTGACGCAGAGCATGATACCTTGTTCCGAGAAGTGAAGCGTGCGACCGGCAAGGAGCTCGACGACCTGCCCATCAAGAAGTCGAGTGCGCCGCCTTTTGGTCGACACACTGGCCCCTGCCTCCGGAACTCGAGCTGCGGGTGCCCTCAGTGTCTCGGGATCGGCGGCGGAGGAGGAGCATCGGTGAGCTCGTCGACCAACTTTGGTGGTGGCAGTGGCATGCGCGCCGAGCCGCTCGTGCGTCGGCGGCAATCACGAGCGCCCACGCCCTCCGACGACGACCAGTTCACGCAGCAGCCTCAGTCTAGCTCAGCGCGGTCCTACGGCTCGCAAAGCGACATGGAGGTCAGTCGGTGCTCGTTGTGCGCGTAGGGTGCGTCTAATTGACCACGCAGAGTCGCTCACTGAACCTTCTACATTTTGGTTGACTTGCTCACAGAGCTCGCTGACGCTGCTCAAGTCGAAGATGTCGCGGCGAAAATCGCGCAGCGCGCCGACCAACCCGTCGGCATCTCTCTTTGTCGACAAGAACCCCGTCAACTCGGCGCGCGCTGCTCCGTCGTCCTCGTCAATGCAGCAACCGCGTTATCCCCAACAGCAGCAGCAGCAGCAACATCAACAGCAGTCGATGCCGCGATCCAACGCCGCATCTCGGGGACAACCACCAGCCGAGCGGCAAGTGCCGCCGCAGCCACCGCCGCGTCGCTCAAACCCTCCCGCTCAACCGCGCAAGCAGCTGGTGCGGGACGACGACGATGGCGACGACGATCCTGCCGCGAACGATTCTCGGTATCCTCCGCCAATCTCCTCGGGCTTCAATCAGACCAGCGACTTGGTAAGTCGATCGCGTGCACGTTGCAACCCCAGGGCGATCATGACAACTCACGATCTCTGCACGTGTCCGTCGTAGGATGAGTACGCGAACGACCAGGAGGAGCTTATGCAGTGCGGCAACTGCAGCCGCCGGTTCAACGCCATGTCGCTCGCCAAGCACCAAAAGGTCTGCGAGAAGGTCTTCACCGGCCAGCGCAAGGTCTTCAACATGGCTGCCAAGCGGCTGGAGGGCACCGAAGCCGAGAAGATCGCGGCCAAAGCCAGCAAGTCGGGCGGCACCGGCAAGAAAGCGTCCGCGTCCGCGACGGAGCAGCCGATCAAGTCCAAGGCGAACGACTGGAAGCAGAAGAGCGAGATGTTCCGGGACGCCATGAAGGCCAGCCGCGACGTGTCGAAGGCGCTGAAAGAAGGTAAGGAGCTGCCGCCCATGGCGCCGTCCGCGCCCGACCCGAGCCTCATCCAGTGCGAGTTCTGCAGCCGCCGGTTCAACGACAAGGCAGCCGAGCGGCACATCAATTTCTGCCGCGAAAAGGCCCAGCGCATGGGCACTGGCCCGACCAAGAAAGGGGCTTCTGTCCCTGCACCCGCTGCTGCCAAACCGTCGCGCGCTCCTGCAAGGAAGAAGTAGACGAGGAGAGGCGGCCTCGCTCGATGCTAGTGGTGGCAAACGACTGATATACACTCTCTGCAATAGACGGACGCCAACGATGAACTTACCGCAGAACTAAGAGCGAGTCGTGCGCGTGCAGGGTCGTGTCGGCGCATGGGCACGTGTACACAAACGGCAGGGAGTTGCCCAGCTCTGGGCTGGGGTGGCGGAAGATCCCAAGCGCCAGCACTTCCGTCTTTAGCAAGTCCGCGAACATGTCGACGAACCGAGTGCCAATGTGCTTCTCCTGCACGCGCACGCTGTAGAGTTGGCGCTGCTGGATCCGTGCGGTCGAGCTACCGTCCTTCATCTCCCCGGTCGATCCAGGAGTCCTCTTCACTTTGCTCCTCGCTTCTCGGTTGAGCGATTGATGCTGGTCAACCCACGCGTTGATGTTTCCACCGGCGAGCGCGTCGACGACATCGACGATGTACGGGTTGTAGAACGACTGACACACGATCCGATCCAGCACACTGGAGACAAACACCCGGCCGGCAGCGAACGCTGGCGAGAGGAATGGGCTGCTCGCATCTTCGAACGAGTGGTCAATCGGACCGCAGAACTTGACGTTGGACGCGAATTGCACGACAGCGACCGTGTTTTCCGGATGATTCGACTGGTGGACGAAGCCGCCATCGTGCTCGGCATCGTCAAAGTTCTGACTGCCGTAGCGCTTGAGCGTCTCCTCAATCACGTCCGACTCCTTGTTGAAGATGCTTGGGTCGAGGTCAGGGAACCGCTCCAGCACACGCACCTTGACGCTCTCGACTGGCAAACCTTGTCCGATCTCGCGCTGGTAGCCGGAAGGTTCTTGAACTGGAGGGATAACAGACGCTTCCAATCCGTTGCCGAATCGGGAGATGCTTCGAAGGCAATGATTGGCGGGTCGTGGAGACTTGTGATCAACCCCAGCTCCCCCGCGCTGCGCCACCTCCATCGCCAACAGCGAGCTGATCACTGCGAAGTCCGCGAGGCTCTCGTCCTCCGTTCGGGTGTTGACAGTTGGCAGCCTACTGTCGGCAGATATGTCTTCACCGAACGGAGCGTCTTGCGGGAGCAGCAAGACTCTTCTTGCGTTGAGCGCGCCAACTCGCAGAAGGTCCCTGCTGCGTGTTGAGCTCCCCACAACAAAGAAAACACCTTCGAGGAGACTGGTCCCGTGAGCATCGTCTTCGAGAATCGCCATGAGCTGGCTTGCGCTTGGTTTATCTGGTAGCAAGATGACGCAGCGGACAGGTGACGGAAAAGCACCTGCATCTTGATCCTGCTCACTCTCCATCATCAGCGACGTCTTCAGCATCGATATGATCGCCAACGCGTCCGATAGATGCCCACCGCATATAACGTAATGCATCGACAGACTCGACACTTGTCGACGGCAGTGATCTCGCTCGAGCACCCGCTCAAGTATATGAAGGTCGTGCAGCCTCATTGCGTCTTGAAGAGACGGTCCCGCGAGTTTCAAGCGTGGTTCGTCAGCTTTCGGTTCATCATTAGACACGACGCCGGAACGCTCGCCGCTCGTTAGAGCACTGCTACCAGTGCTGTCAGCTCCTGCGTCTTCGATGCGCGCGGCGTGCTGCACATGCTGTGAAGGCCGAATCCCTCGGAGACTATCAATCGCAGGTAGCGTAAACAATGCAGAAAGATCTCGGACTGCAGAGGCGCGACCGCTCTGTCGGAAGCTGCTTCGAGGAGAGTGGCGGCGCAGCAGATTGTCAGACGAAACACGAACCGCGCTAGTTGACGAGGAGAAGGAGTAGTTCCGCCCGTCATCCGACTCGCTGCTGCCCCAGTACCCGTAAGTGTCCACGATCCGCAGCACGTCAGCCGCCGACTTGGCAATCACGAACCCAATGTCGCTGAAGTATAAAGCGGCCAGCAGTGCGATGTGCATTAGATACCAGCATTTTGGACAAGTCGACCCAAGAAGCAAATTAACGTACCCTTGCCGAATGCACGACTGGAACGGTGCGAGTTGAACAGTGGGAGCTGAATCTCTCGGCGACGACGCCCGGTACTTCCCAGCTCGATGCGATCTCTTGCTCAATACCGATATGAGTAGCGCGCCGTACTTCTCGAACAGGTTTCGCGCAACGTCCTCATACTTTTCAAAGTCAAATCGAGTCGAGAAGATGACTGGGAAAATCCGGTAGCACATGCCTTCGACGTACTAGAACGCGAACAACGTAATCCAGTTAGTGTGACTTGCAATTCACACGCCACCTCCGTCCAGACCAATTGAAGCAGTGCTCGCCTCGTGGAACCATGGCTTCTGCAGGATGGCCAGCTTCCGAAACTCTTGAGCTTGGGCGGAGAGAAGAAGATTCGATATCAAAGTGATCGACCCGGGGCAGACCACTGCGCGACTCAGCATCAGGTTCCTCAACAGTGCCGTCTCGTTCGCGGTTGAACCCAGCAAAAGCGGCGAAAGTTCGGCTGCGAACTCGTGGGAATGCATCTGCGCGTAGATATCGATGTGTCTTCCGCAGCTCTCGGCACAGTTTCGCACAGTGAGGGCCTGCAGTAGAGTGAAGGCATCCTGACGGGACGACGATGGGCGATATCTACGGATCCCCAGCAAGAACACTGCAGTCGCTGAGCTGAGCTTCACACGGCGCTGATCCACACCGTTCACCAATGACCCGCGCAAATAGCATGCCTTGTGACGATATTTCTCTGCAGCCAGCGCACGAACAAGCGTCTTGGATGGTCTCTCTTCTCCGAGAAACACAACAACCAGGCTGATTGTGCCTCGACTGGGATGGTAGAACTCCTGAAGGAAGTCCAACGCTGATTCGAGCGAAATGTGCTTTGCTGCCACAACGACATGCCCCGACGACTTGGTGGCGGAGGAATAGTCCTTGTCCCACGAGTAGTTCCTCTTGGCCAGCTCGTTGAGCTTGCCAACTTGATGCGGCACGATCGTGAAGACACCGACAATCACGACGATCACGAAAAGGTGACCCAGGGTCGTGCGAGGCGTGATGTCACCGTAGCCTGTTCATCGAAAGCGCTGCACCTTGTCAGAAGACTTCTGCATGCGTCCGACACCACCGAAGTACACGTACCGATCGTGGAGATGGTCACAAGGATGAAGTAGAACGCATTGTGGAACTGGAGCTGCTCATCGCCAAGATACTGGCCAGCCTCCAGCTCCTGGAATATGCCTGCCGCGCAAAAAATGACGGCCACCGCGGAAAGCACAAAGACGCCGAGCTGGACAACGATGTAGTTTCCGTTAATCGTGTCAGTTTTCGCAATTGTACAGGCGAGCAAACCGCCAAACCAATTCGCCGATTCGTACCTCGTACTCGAAGCCATGCTTCTTGAATCGAATGTACTGCGTCAGCCGCAGCACGCGCAATGCGCGAAATACGCGCAGCACCCTCAAGACGAACACCACTCTGGAGTGGCTGCCTGGGATGATCCACTGCAAAAAAGAGGCAAGCAGCGTCAGTCTTCAGAGCAAGCTGCAAGATGTTCACTGAGACCACATACAATAATGAGCGCTGGGATGATGGTCAGGAAGTCAATGATTCCGTATCGAGAAGCGAGGTATTGCACCGGATCGGAGGCGACGACTAGCTGCAAGGCCTGTGTCAGCGTATGAGCCGAGTTAGTAGGAGCTCATGTGGTTCAGTATGGGGCGTTAAGGCGGCTTACAAAGTCCGCGACAAAGAAAGCAGTGGCAAAGACTTCAACAGCGCGGTGGCCTTGCCAGAGTTGAAGCGCATTGTCGTACAGCTGGGTTCATGCGTGGTGTTCCACACACATGTGAGTTTGTGAGGCGATTTGATCCGGCATGGCTTGATATAGCACCTCAACTGTCCCAGGTAGCTCACCTCTGCAACATACACAGTGAAGACGACGATGCTCACGGCGAAGTTGGCGAGCTCCCAGCAAAAGCCCTTCCGCCCTTCCATGATAGTCTGCGCGCGCTCCTGCAGCGTCGGCACGTACGCCGTCGCGATAGACCGTCCAGCAACCGGGGTATCATGTGTCGCGAGCGGCCGGTCGTCGCCTGCGCCACGCTCCAGGTAGTACGCGCTCCTACCTGCGCAAGAGCCATCAGTAGAGCGCTCGGTATGTTGAAAATTGGCGTCGTGAACCACTCACGACGAAGTGTGCGAGACCCGTCGATCTGTCGACAGGGAAGTAATGAGCCAAAGTAACGCCCAACACAAGCCGCACGTCCAGCCCGCCAGGCGCCCTACATGTCCGCGTACCGGTACCTCACCACCAAACGGGTCGCTCGCCTCGGGATCCCGTGCAGGCGTCGGCGTCGCGGCCTCAATGTACTGCACCATTTCCGACGTTGAAGTACGTCTGCCGCCTTTCTCGGAAGTGACCGACGGAAAGTGAAAGGCCGCCAAACACCACCCTCGTCAATCCGAATTTAACCTCTCAACTAGGTAATATCCTTGTTTTAGGTGCACAATTACTTAATCTACATGGTCCACATAAATGTGTGTCACATACGGCGAAGGCCACTCCTCTTGTCAACGAGCTCTGGCACAAAGAAACCCACCAAGCCGAGCCAAAAAGCGGAGCGAAGTCACAGCAACTAACGATGGAGGGGGCGGCGTGCGTGACGCCCACGTGCGGCAAGCGCGGCGGGCTCGTGTGCCCGACATGCAAAAAGCTGGGCATCCCGCCGGCCATGAGCACCTTCTGCTCGCAAGAGTGCTTCAAGGGCTACTGGGGCACGCACAAAGCGCTGCACAAGATGTTCCAGCAGGCGCTCGCGAGCGAGCAGGAGGCGGCGCGCGACGCGCTCGACAACCCGTTCGCCGGCTTCGAGTTCACGGGCAAGATCCGCCCGGGCGTGGTCTCGGAGCAGCTGACGGTGCCTGAC
>JAADXW010000976.1:0-13393 GCA_023337975.1 Phytopythium ostracodes
AGGTATGGACGCCCTCGGTGACATTTTGCCGAGTCCTCCTTCTCGATAGCTTGAAGGTTCACAAGATGACGACTGTGCGGGCCCAGTTGGAGGATACCCTCACTGATGTCGAGTTTATTCCTCCTGGTATCACTGGGCTCGCACAGCCTATGGATGTGTCGGTCATGAGGGTGTTCAAGCATAAGTGCCGGGAGTTATATGTACAGCACCACGCTAGCCACGAGTTTAGTGCGAGCGCGCCCGAGCGGCGATCACTGATCACATCTATAGTCACAGAGGCGTGGGCAATGGCGCCACCAGATACAATTAGAAGGGGCTTCGTCAAGGCAGCACTTATGCCGACAGGCCCTCGCACTCTAGACGGTCAGTTTCGTGTTACACAGCCTGATGGAGCACCTGATAGCTTTGATGTTGTGGAGTCGGACACTTAATCGAAATGCACATTTTGATTTGAAACCGTATTTTGCACCCTGGTTTTGCACAGAATTTAGGACGGAGGTTGGCTGCCCGGAGGGGTGCCACTTTACATTTTTTTGGTTGTGCTGATTTTTACGCTTGCTGTTGCACGAAACTGGTGCATGCACGAAACCCGTGTTATCCAGTACTGTGGAAATTTATGCCTGTCGCGGTAAAATACGGGTATAGCTTGGATTTGACTGACCAGTAGAGATGCTCAATTTTCGAGCCACCACTTTTGTCGGTCGATTCCCTTTTTTTTTCTATCAAGTAGAATTAGACATCACTTTTGGCAAAAGTCTAGTTGTAGTCCGCATCTGATGATTCCTAGCTGGTGCAAAACATTTCACTAGCGGCCCAGTTGCACTCATTATAACGGATCACACGACCAACTTCAACTTGCTGAGTTGGCGTTGCCGCTTTCCCTTTTGGATTTGTTTCACTTTCTTTTGGCGCCAATACTCGCGCTGGTTTCCCGCCATTTCCGGTATCTTCCTATGCTCACTTTTGAATCCGCCTCCAAGGTGCCAAAGATGTCTTCAAGCGCGCACACTCCAAGCTGCAACAGCGACGCGAGAGGCGGCGCGTGGTACGACCACGTAACGCTGGACGACGTTGTGGTGTCGGCCGCGGCGGATGGAACCAGCGTGGCTAGCCGCATCATGGACGTTTCGGTCGCGCGCATCGCGTACAAGGACCTGCGCGCTATCTGCGCCAAGCTCGCGGTCGCGGGCTACAAGAACAAGCGCAAGGCGGACATGGCGCGCATGATCGCCGACAAGAAGGCGGCGGCGCGGCCACCCAGTGAACGCGCGGCGGTCGATCGAGGACTCGTGCGTCGACCTGCGACGCCAGCGGCCGAGAAGGCCGGCCGGCTGTGCCTCGACTACCCGCGCGTGATGGCGGGCACGGTCGCGCACTCGTTCCTGGTGCGTGGTGGCCACCATGACGGCTGCTCCCCTGCGAATCGAGTCGCCGCCGTGTACAACCGCCCGCCGCGCGTCGAGCTCCAGCGAGTTCCCAACGGCGTTGGTGCATCTCCGTACGTGGTTCCAAGCTGCGCCGCCGTCACTCATCGTTGTGAGTTCGTGTCACCGCAGCGCGTGGTGGTTCCCATCCAGCCAGGGCGTGGAGGCTTCGGTTGTCAGGCGATCACCGATAGTCCCCAAGCCGCGCGCCAACTCGTCGTCGACGACGATAACTGCAGCACGAGCGGCAGTAGCAGCAATAACAGCGACGACATCCGCTTTGTGACTCCGTCGTCACAAGAGAGTTCGTCGACGCAAGACCCCGTGACCCCCGAGCCAGTCATCTCCGTGGTCAAAGACGATGAGAACGCGTCCCTGAACACGTGGTTCAAGGTGTCGGACCGGATCGCAGCCCTTCGCTCGTCACTCAAGACAGAGGGCGACACGGAAATCGCAGGGGAGATCAAGGACGACATCGCCTTCCTTGTCCGGAAGAAGCGGCGGATCACCAAGGCGCTGTGAGCAGACTCACTAACTGACACCTGACGACAAGGTAAGGAGGGGGCGATAGACGTGGGGGCGTAATGGATGCATCAGGCATCATCTCGGTGAATTTTTATTGGACGTTGAATCGACTACGCAGATACGCATCAGCAGTTCTAGCTCTCTCTGCTTCTCTCTTGGTTGACCAGCTAGGCTCACGACGGAACGTGGAAGGCCGTGCTGGCCGCGATGTCGGCGCGGCAGAGCGGGCACTTGGGGCGCCGCAGGCGGTCGACGCAGTTGCCGCAGTATATGTGGCCGCACGGCACGAGCACGCGGTCGACGCGCGTCTCGAGGCAGATGGCGCACACGAGCGAGTCCAGTGCATCGCGCTTCTCGCGAATGGCCTCGTTGATCTGCGCCGCGGCGATGCGTCGGCTCTCCTCCGCGAGCTCGAGCTGCTGCTTGAGCCGCCGGTTCTCCTCCACCAGCTCCTCGAACGACGTGTCAAGCGACACGTTCAGCCGCGAGAGCAGGTCGTTCACGGCCGACACAATGTTGGCCGATGCCACCGGCGCGTTAGTTGACGCCAACGCGTTCGTCGCACCATCGTCAGCGCCGCTCGCGACCAGCGTGACGGCAGTAGGCAATATTTCTCCGAGAACGGAGCCTGTGTTGACAGTCCCAGAAGCAAGGAATGGCTCGTGGGTGCCATCGACACTGTCGCTGCTCACACTCCCGCCGACGCGGCCAGACCGGAAGAAGAAGACGTCCGACGCGAACAGCCACTCGGTCGCTTCCTTCGATAGTCGCACGTGGTAGCTGCCGACCTCGGTCGAGCTTTGACGCGACTCGATGATCTTGGCGTATCGAAGTGAGCCGTCGTGGTCGACCGCAACGAGCTCCCCCGGCAGACACGACCGCAGCGGGGCCAGCTCGACATTCGCACAGTCCATGCCCGTGAGCGGCTCGCCTAGCACGCCACGCAGCTTCTCAGCGATCAGCGTCGGGTCCTCCGAGATGTTGAGCAGTTGGAGAACAGTGCTAATCTCCGCCACGTCCGACCGCAGGATCGATTCGATGGGCGCGCAGTCCTGGATGATCCCGCCAATCATTTGGTTGATGCACGACGCGACGAGCTGGCTCACGCGCATGCCGGGGTGTGCGCGCAACGCGGACGCGCCAACGTATATGGCGTGCTGCATCTGGTCCACGAACGACAAACTGCCCGTGCCATTCGTCGTCTTCGTGACGTCTACAGTGCGCGAGGGCAAGCCGACACGGGCGATGAACCGCGACTGCACCGCGTCCACTTCCTTGACTTCGAAAAAGCCGAGCGCCACGATGTGCCGGGCGATCTCCTCAAAGTCCGGGCCAGCGCCAAACGCGTCGCTAGAAGCCGTCGCCTTCTGCTGCTGGGCGGTGATGATCCGGCGCAGGCCGTCCGCAAACTCGGAGGACGACAGCACGGCGTTCATGTGCGCGATCTCATCGGATAGGGACGACGGCAGCAGAGCAGTCACGCTTGCCGCCTTGAACGTGTCCGAGTCGATCTCCTCCGTCACGACGGCGCTGAGTGCTGGCACGCCCAGCAACTGACAGCACCGTGACGAGAGCCGCGGGTGCACGAGGTGCAGCTCGTTCAGATCGATGCGCGCGCTCAGCCAGGGCGCGTCGTTGTGCGCCATGTTAAGCATAGGCTGCATCACCGACAAGGTAGACGGAAGGAAAATGCGCCGCTGGTTGTCGACTGAGAGCGTCGCGCCCGCTTCGGCCAGCGCGTCGGCCAGCAGATTCGCAATGCGGCCTACCGCGAGCAGCTCGTTCAGGCTGAGCGCATTGCCGTGGCACTCATCGCGCAAATCGTGCAGCAGTCGGATATAATCCTCGACCGTGGGCGAGTCCTTGGACCCCATGTGGCGGAACAGCGTGTCGTACGCGCCGAACACTCGCGGGACTTCAAACATGAGCGGCGCCAAGTTCTCCGCCAAGTGGAAGAACAGCCGCGAGCCCTTGACCAGGTCCGAGCCGACTGGGATCACCGCGACCTCCGCGAGTTGTCGCTGCTCCACGTCATTCAGCTCCATCCAGTGCGCCTGCAGGTACTTGAAGATCTCTTGGAACACATCGACGACTGGGATGAAGAATTGCCAGTCAAGAGACGGCGAGGATGCGGACGAGGACGGGTCGCTGCTGTCGCCGTGCTGGGTAATTACGGCCAGATGCGCGAGCACCTTCAGCTTCGGAGGCGGCGACGCGAGTCCTAGACGGCTCCATAATACGCGAGGAGGGATGGCCGCGCCGTGAAGCACGGGCATCGTCGTGAATGCGAGCGCCTGGTCATCGGGAGTGACGCACTCCGAGTAGGTGCACACAATCAGCCGCGCTGCGAAGTTGCGGACACCTTGACGTGGCTGTGTCGCGCTCGATCGCTGGGCGCTGCTGTCTTCATACACCAGCGCTGGGACGAACGCAATCGACGAGACCGCGTCGAAGAACGTGCGCGATCGGTCAAACTTGTCGAAGTTCTGCACGAAGAACTGGTGCAGCGTGACGACAAGGCGCTCGTCCGCGGCCGTCAGACAGCGCTTGGCTGAGCAAAGCGCGTCGATGCGTCGTGCGCACTCGAGGAACATATCGATGGACAGCTCGGTGCGGAGTCCGATCTCTCCGAGAAGCGTCAGCCACTCTGGTGTCTGGAACCGCGCAGCCAGCGGCTGGCCGGCAATATCCCTGTAGATGCTGGAGAGGAACTTGTTCCTCGGGTCAAAGAACGCGCTTGCTGGCTGTAATTCGCCAGTGTCCGCGTCACGCAGCAGTGGAGTCTGCTTGAGCAGCTGAACGAGCTCCGCGTTGCCGCGAAGTGATGACCACTTGTCTAGAATTAAGGCCAGCACGATGTCGCACTGCGCTTCCTCGAGCTCACTGATCTGGGGCAGCACGAACAGCAGCAGCTTGGCGTCACTGATCTCCACGACGCCGAGGTCCTTGTAAAAGCGATGGAGTCTCGGGATACTCTGCAGGAACCACTGTCGCGCGCTCGGCGGCAGCGGAAACGTCGACAGATCGATCTCCGGCGGCACGAGGTAGAAGTCCCCAGTTGATAAAACACTGCGAGATCCGCCGCTCGTGATGTAGATGGGAAGCTGCTTGAGCTTCTCCACGTACGTTCGCGAGTAGCCGCCGTAAATGTCTCCATGGAGGCTGAAGTACTCGACCAAGAGCACAACTTGATCGTCTGTCAGCACATCCCACGACAACGTCGGCCTCGATGGGATGCCAAACACCGAGTCCAACAGGTTGGACGTGCGAGTCGCTCTTGAACCCCCAAACGCCGCGTCCAAGATGTTGGTCGTGACATCGGCACCTCGCGACACGATCTCGCTCTCCTGCCCGGCAAAGAACGCGAGCTCCAGGATTGGCAGCCCGATGGCAGACATGACCTCATGAAGAGTCTCGCGCGAGCAGAAGGCGTCCATGGCGTCCATGGCAGCAGGCAAGTTACCGTCGGTGAGGTCATTCGCGCCGTGGCCATCCACCGCATCGGCTGCTTCACCACCGGTTTCTTCAAACGCCATCACCACTTGCGAAGCCGTCAGCATCCCGCCACTCCCGACGGCAGCATCACCGCCTCCATTGTCGTCGCCACTGCTGTCCTCCGGTCGATTTGGGCTCTGACCAGCTTCTTCATGACGTATTTCCTCGATTTCCACGCTGACGTTAATGGCGTCCAATGCAACGTCTCCACCGACACGTTTGTCCGCTTCGTCGCCGCCATTATCAGACCCATCGTCGTCACTCTCATCGCTCTCGTCGCCGTCACCCAGCTCCACCTCCAGCTCCTCTGTGAGGTCATCTTCGCCGTCGCCGTCGCCGTGCAGCTGTTGCTCTATCGTCGCGAGATCTCGCAGCCGCTTGCGTTCGCTCTCCAACTCGGCAAGGGCTGCCTCGTGGGCGGCGGTCGCATCAGCGAACTCACGTGCAACCTCGTCGGCAAGAGCACTGTCTCCGCTCTCGAGCCAAACACACGTAGCTGCATCGGGCTTTCCGCACGAAGCGAGGCGTGAGCCCTTCACAGGGATGAGTGGCCAGGCCGCGAAGTACGTTAGCGACCGGTGCTCGTAGCGCACCTCCTTCCAAAAACGATACAGCCACAGTCGGCTGATCTCATCCGGCGTGCTCGGATCCCACGCCACCAGCGTCTGGTTCTTCCACTTTCTCGGCAGCAAGCGCTCCAAGTTGTCCGCGAGAACCTTGATCGAGAACGTTGTGAGCCCCATCACGGAGGTGAAGCGAGAGTCGCTGAAGTACCGGTGCAATCGTTGCCGCGCCGCAAGCGACACAAACATCCGCCGCAATGGCGAGAGCAGTTCGATCTGGTTATACGACGCGAGCACAAAGCGGTTGCGCTGGTTGACGCGGATCACACCGATACTGCCATCATCGAGCGGTAGCAGCGGGAGACCATTGAACTCAGACCATATCGGGTGCGACTCGACTGGAATTGGCGACGGCAAGTCGCTGAGGCAGTACTCCAACAATGATAAGCACACATTCGCATGCATGCCGCTCGTGTCGATGTTCCGCAACGCGCGTCGCATCGTGTGCGGCGTGAGCTTGTGCACTCGCGACGGTAGCAGGCTGGTGCAGTCCGACAGGATCCTTTTTGGCATATCGAGGGCCGGGAAATGGAGCCGCGCAAACGACGCAACCTGCATGAGCAGTCCAAGCCAACAATCGTGTCAGACTCAAGGCTCAACCGCAAGGAAAACACTTGGGAGACGTCATGATCCGTACCTGCATGTCCATACCGGACGTGTCAAGCAGATATCCACTGCTAAGCGAGCGAAATTGGCAATCACCACACAGGAACAGCTCCTGGTCGCCTAGCTGGCGGTACAGAAGCGACTGGAGCAGCAATCCCACACCGCTTTCGCCCACCTGCATCAACCAGAACAATCAAAGTACACCATTCAGTCACCACGCAACAGACTTGTGCCAGATATGACAGACAGCAATTGCGAACCTGCTGCAGACTTGGCCAGACGTTGTACAGCGCCTTCGGGAATGCGCTCGCAACATGGTGTTTGGCAGCAAGCAGAAGCTTCAGGTACGCGCTCACGACTCCATCTTCCAGCAGGAAACGGTTCCACTGCGCCTTGATCGCCTCCTCGCTACCGGTCAGTGCGTCCGCTGGCTGCGAGCCCCCGAATCTTGTGGCAGTAATGACAAGTTGTTTGTCCCTTAGCTGCGTCTTGAAGCAGCCATTGACGTGAACGGGCAGGCCGATCGATTGGGCCGTATTCGTGATCTTAAACAGCTTCCCGCGCAGTCGGGGTGCCGGATTCCCGTCGCGTAGTAGGTGACACGCTACGCTCACGTATGGAGTCGATTGTAGCGTCTCGTGTACCGGGGAGCAAGCCAAGTCGCGACTTCGGCCAGCACCAATGTTGTCTGAGAACAGCCACGTGTCGTGGTGCCTTGTGTTCTCGAGTTCCAGGTGCACTGTGAACTCCATTTGGTTCTCCGGTGTCACTGCGCTCTTGAAGAAGCTCTGGAACGAGAACTTTTTCCGCTTCCACTCTTCGTTGTGCCGTGTAGCGACCCGCTTGCGAAGCACGGCGTCCGGACCGTCGAGGGCGACTTCGCCGTGCCAGTGGCGCGCGAACTCGGACTCGACCCCGAGACTCCACACCGAAATCCGGTGCACTGACTCGGTGAAGATCAGCGTCTGGTACAGTTGCGACTTCAAGTACGCAACCAGCTTGCGCGCACGATTTGCCGTCATGACAAGCTTCGAGAGCGACGACTCGCTCTTCCGCCACGGGAACCGGATCATCGTGCTCTGTGTCCCTCGCATCACGTTACCCTGGCAAGTTGGGAGACCCACGAACGGCAGCAACTGATCAGAGTATTGCCGAAAGGTGGACCCTGACAGATCATATTGCCGTCCAGCGCCATACGTGCTGTTCTGTTGATGATAGTCCGCCTGGCGTGACTTCCCAGCGGCTGTCGCCGACGCTGGCGATGCAAGAAACGCTCCGGCCGGGTCCAGTACGTAGAACGCATTGCCACTCAGGATCTGCATGCAGTCCGACGCGAAGAAGCCGCATAGCAGCCCTGTCCGCGACGACTCTCCTCGGAATAGTGCGTTGATGTCGTGTTCGCTCAGCACAACACCCTCCAGGTGGAGGCATAGTGCCTCATTCTGCAGTTGCTGAAACGAGGGCTGAAGCACCTTTTGCGCGGGATGATGTCGGTAGTCCACAAAGATGTGCAGCTGCGACGCGCCGGCACGCTCCGCTGCCACAAGCGATTCGTTCAGGAACGCATGGTGCCACGACGACGTCGCCTGCATGATACTGCGGAGGGCAGAAGCAGACGGACAAGCCGCGCGACGGCTTCTCACGGAGGTCTCAGCAAGCTTGGAGTGGAGAGAGATGGCGCCAAGTGCTGCCGCGACATCGTTCGCAATGCCCTTGCGAACAAACGCGGTGCCCTGGCGCACTTCGACCGACTCGTTCCACTCCATGTCTTCGAAGGTCAATTGCATTGCTGGCACGAGGCGATTGGCCTCGTCGAGTAGCACAACGTCCTCGGGCGCAAAAGCTTCAACAGCGGACGCAACTTGCTGGCGTTCGACATCTTCAATAAGCGAGAAGATCTTGACGCACACGCTAACGATCTCGTCGTCCAGCACCACATGCTTCGGTAGCCTCGCCAGAGCCTGTAGGTAATCCGATACCTCAAACGTCTCTTTCGGAGAGAACGACTCCAGCAGCGACCGCGAAATGATGTTCTCGCTCGGCATGCTGAACAGCAACGGATCCAGAACCGTCTTGGGTGCGAACGCGACTTGAGAGGCGGACGCGAATACCTTGCCTGTCCAGATCCACCTTGCGCGCGACAGATCGTCGTAGATTTGTGACGCCTGCCACGCTTTCTCATCTGCTGCACGATGTCGGTCGAGCATCTCGTACATTTGACGCACTTCAGGAAGCGGAAAGCGTCGAAGGCGTGCAGCCGCAGGCGTTAGGGCACCGTCTTCACTGTCGTTCGTTTGACGATCCCACTGCTGGGCGAGCGCTACGAGTTGCTGCGCAAGGATATGCAGCTCCATTGGCTGGTCCCACTCGAATGCACTCACGAGCTCTTGCGACGCGAGCTCCCCATCCAAAATGTCGAGAGCCGACGAGCAAAACCACTGCATCATCGATAAGCACACAGAAAGCAGGTCAGATCATCAAATTGGGGTTCAAATCGCCACACCTGAACAAATTGCAAACGTACCGCCAAGTGCCGTGGACGTGTTTGTGCCGGACTTGAAAGTCGTTTACGAGTGTAGACGCGCTGGTCAGCCTTCCACGGCATGAGCGGATCGCTTGGGGCATCACAAACCGGCAGCCAGCGAATGTCTCGCAATCCGTGCACGATAGCGCGCAGCGAGGAGCCATCGCGCGAGTCCTTTTCCTCCTGTTGGAGAGCAGCTGCCATCGCATCAAAGTGCTTGTTGGCGACAGCCAGAAGGTTGGACGCCTTTTCCCACGCTTGCGAGCTCTCGCCAGCTCCAATCTCCTCGTCATACATCGCTTCGACCGAGCGAGCACTCTCAAGCACCGCGTGGCAGGACAGCCCCATCCGCAGCCCCAGCGTCCGCAGAATGTCCACAATCTCCGGTGTAGCGAAGGCCTCTGCCGGCAAACTGTTCTCGCCTACCAGCATGCTGAGCTCCTTGCTGTTTGGGTCGTGGAGCTCGTTGACGCAGCGGAAGACACGCTTGCGCGACGGAAAGATCGGCTGTGTCTGCACAAACGTTCGAAATCTCACGTCCGCCTTCTGGTGGAACGGCAGTGCGCTGAGTGCCGCCACCAGCGTCTCATCGACCAGCGTCGGATCGGTGCTCTCAATCTGCTTCAGACGGGGAAACACGAAATCCATCAGGATCTTCGTATTGGACCACTCATCCGCACCACAGTCGCGAAGAAGTTTGCGCATCGCCTCCGATCCCACGCGGAAAAAGTTCGAGTCGAGCAAACGAGTGTCCGCCGTCGCGTCCGGGATGTATCCTCCGCGGCGCAAGCAAACGAATTGCTGAGCGGGGTCTTCGGATGATTGGCTCGTTCGTCCGTCGAGCAGATTGGAGTGGACGGGAAAGATGGGGAGATCAAACAAAATGTGCTCGCAGGAGTCCGGAATGGCGCTCATCCCGCCGTTGGACAGGAAGTCGCACATTGTGAGCCGGTCTTCGACGGTTGCATGGGCGAAGATATCGTCAAATCCGCGTCGGCCATTCAGAAGCTGGACGCTCTCCAGCGATGCCAAAACGCCGCCAGGAGTGAGCTTCTGCGCAAGCTTGTGGTACAGCAACCACTGGATGCTCTTCTCGCCGATCACTATCGACGCCTCCACGACATAGACGCCAAGTCGAGAAAAGCTCTCAATGAGGCGCTCGTAGTCGCCTTCCGTCACCAACGTGCTGTCATTTGGACGGATCACGATGCCAAACCCAGACGAAAGCCGTATCCACCCAGTCCGGTTGTCCGAGAGGACGATTGGAAGCAACGGCAGCTTCCTGAATCTGTCCGGCAACTCCGAGCCAGTGCCCAACGTCGTCTCGACGTATCGCCAGAGTAGGCAAAGCCAGTCGTGATAAGTAGATTTCTGGGCAGCTGCGCTCTCGTCACTGATAGTCTGCTCTTCAACCACGAAGATGCCGCTCTTCGATTCCTTCATGTTTCCGCCAAGAACTCGCGGCAAGAATTGGATCACGATCGTCTCCAAATCAGCCACACCCAGGTTTGACCCGTCAAACACTGAGGGCAGCGCGTCAAACAGCGGTCGATAGTCCGCCTTGACGACAACATCGGGGAAGGATGCGAGCAACTCTTCTTCCATCTGCATTCCCAAGTAGTAGCGCTGCTGCGTGGGTTGGGAAGCCTGGGCGGGCGAGAGTGTAATAAATCGTCCGTACGACCCGTTCTTCAGTGGTAGAATGGGCAACCTGTTGAGCGCGTCAAGAGGAGTCACTGAGGTCGCACCGGAGCAGTCGTGCAAACAAAACTCAATGACTCGCCGAGCCACGGTTTCGTCAAGCTGAGGGAGTAGCTGGCCGTCTCGAACGAGATCTCGAAAGAACGTTGGTGTCATCGCACTCTTCACGGTGTCCAGCTGAACGGTGAGCTTACGAAGCGCCTCTGGAAGTAGCACGGTTGAATATCCCGCGGTCGTTAGGGCACTCTCGAGCAGCTCCCAGCGCGGGATCGTATCATCGATCACCACGCAATCTGCGGGGGCTACGGCAGTCCTCGTATGCGACTGGATCGCCGATGCATCGGATGGCACCTCAACGCGCTGGTTGTGCGATACGAAGACTGGATGATGCTTCATCCTCCGAAACAGTTCGTGGGCAATCGCCTCCCATGGCTGCGCCGGCAAGCGAGTCGGGAAAAGCGCTAAATACTGCGCGACATCCTCGCCGCAAAGCTTTTGAGCCGCCAGTAGAAACGTAATGTACGCTGGCGCCACTGCATCCACCAGCAGGCTCGCGTTCCACTCCGACCGCAGCTTGCCTTCTCCAGTCATGTCGTCTCCATGCCACACGTCTCGCCGGTTCGACGACAATTCAAAGTACCCATTCACATGAACAGGCAGGCCAACGCGAACGGGGAGTGGGAGGAAACAGAACGCGCGCCCCTCGGTGGAAACGCCATCAATGCGGCCAGCGATGCCGGCCCAGGGAATCAGCTTGAGCGATACGTTCTCTGGAGCACACGCCATCTCACGCGCCCTCCCACCACCAATGCGATTGCACACGAGGTACTGCGCGGTCGAAGAGCTGAGCAAGTTGATTGCCGCCTGGGATGCGCATCGAGCGCTCGCCGAGGCGATATCGGCTTCAAAATCGGAGAAGAAGTCGGCGAGCTCCTGCTGTTCGGTGGTACTGATGCGCACGACCTGCGTGATGGACGGGAGCTCCTCCTCTGGTTTCGCACTTAATCGCGCGTAAAAATCGCGCTTGGACGACAAGCCCGCAGTCGCTGTCGAGTCTTCCCCACGCACAAACTCGTCGATCTGTTTCCACGACCCGCCGTCGTCTTCTGGAGCAACGTCAGTGCCGAAGAGGAGGAACGGCTCCTGGCCCACTTCGTACTGCACGTACACTTCCACGTTGCGAATGTTGCGGAGGAACAGCATCGTCTCCGTGACTGACGCTCGGAACCGACGGAAGAGGTCGGCCACTTCGCGCCGAGAGTACGCGCGGCGCTTGATCTCGCTGGCATCCGCAAGCTCTGGCGTGCGTAACGGGAAGCGAAACATCGTGCCGTGGAAGTGGCTTTCCAGGTCGCACCCAAACACGTCCTTCAGCGGGGCGAACTGGTCGGGGAACTGGCTCACGATGTGCGAGTTCACGAAGCGGATCCTCAGCCCGGGGTTCGCGGCCGAGATGCCCGGAAGATTCGACGCGTGCGGGTCGAACATGACTAATGGAACCATGGGGACAACATTGGCAAGCAGGAAGGGTCAAGCACGGATCGCATCTCCAATAGTAGATAGTCGCGCGTACCGATGGAGTTTGCCGAGACGATGGTCGGCAGGTCGGTGAAGTGGTAGACCGAGTTGAAGCCGAGGCCGAAGCGGCCCGTGGTGCTCGCGCGCTGGAGCTTGCTGCCCTGCCCGATCCGTGCCAGGTTGATGAAGTCGCTGTCGCTGAACTCGGCATCGTTGAACTGAGACAGGCGCCGTATTAGTCGATCAAGCAGCGGCGTACAAGCGTCCGAGCCTTGCTAGCCATGATTACAGTAAATGGTACGTACGCAGTAGAGCGCTGGGCCCTGCCATTTGGCCATGGCGGGGCTGAACAGCGTCGCCGTCCCGTACGTGGCGTGGTTGTACAGGACGCGGACGCGCGAGGCCCCCGCATCGTCCGCGTTCTGGATGAGCTCGCTCAGGATGTTGGGCCCGTCGGGGTACTGCTCCAGGATGCGCGCGATGCGCTTGGTCAGCGCCTCGCTCTGCCCGAACGCCTCCACATCGCCGCCCGCGTCCAGCGAGACCGCGGGCTGCTGCATCTTCTCGCAGGCGTCTGGGAAAGCCGCCGGCTTGGGTTGTTTCTAGGATCCTTCATTGTCGTCCGTCCCTAAAATAAGGCCAAGAAAGCTTCACATTGGTGTGGTACACACTATAATTTGTGGACCCAAAATGGTAATACGGGCCGGGTAGATATGATTGTGGACCGATGAGCCGGCCTGCTCGACCCGAGTGACGAAAGTGTGGAGGTGGAAAGATCTTCTCTTCAACATTCGCCTCGAGGTGGCGCGGGTTGCCCGCCCGGCTTCTAGAGGTACACTCCGCGACAGGAGAAACCGCACACCCACGTTTTTGAGTGTAACTCGGTCAAATTTAGGAATTAGCGGACGCTTTTTAGATACGTGGTGCATTTTACTGGTATAAACCGCCTATTCAGGCTAACAACCGCGATTTCGCAA
>JAADXW010000977.1:0-13368 GCA_023337975.1 Phytopythium ostracodes
AAATGGAGCGCTTCCAACGATGTTCGCCTTGTTTTCATGCGCTCTTTCCAATGGTTAGAACTCCAAATTCTGAATCGAACTACCCGCTGAAATTTGACAGTTTTCATTGGTGGCAGTATAATTAGTGCCCGCACTGTACAATATCAGGCGTTGCATATTCAAGCAGATCTCTTATTGAAAATTCTTCAATTTAGCGGAAAAACTTGAACCAAGTGCGTGATTATTACCATACGTTTTCGATTTGACACTATTGATTGTCAAAATCAGCGGATCGCTTCAACCACCATGGAATTCTCAACGCAAGACCTTCACTATTGGCTCGCACCACCACAACCACCGCCGCCGCCAACAACAACATGATAAGCAAATAACCTTGCTACTCGCTTGGCATTGTGGTGGTACTATCCTCCACTGCGAATGCTAGATACGGGCTAAATACACAGCACCCAAGGGTACTGAACGACACTCACCCACACCCGGCGCGATCGGTCCAGTCGGAGCGCGCGACGCATGCCACGAAATCTCCATACATCTCTTAATCTTCGTCCGAGAACTGGCGCCGCCCACTCGCACCACCCTTCTTCTACACCATTTTCCATGAAAATTCAGCAAATGTCCAAACGCATTCAGCAAATGCCCATCAAATTAAGAACCCCTTTACAAGTGATACACGATCATGGTAGCCTTTTAGAAAGGGTATTCGACGATTTGTTTAACTTCCCCTGCGTTGACGTCTGTTTCTACAGTACAGTATAAACCAAATAGTTCAGTTTATTTTCGATTCGGGAATACTGGTTTTTGCAAGTATTACGCATTAAAGGTCTTCCGAATTGTATGGACATTTGCTGAATGCGTTTGGATATTTGCTGAATTTTCATGGAAAATGGTGTAACTTTTTACATTTCACCGGCAAGTTTCTGGCTCCTTGCACACAATAATTGGCGAAACGACGCTCCTGCGACGCGTGAAATACTATCGTTTGCATGCGTGACATTTGTTGCCGGCGCGATGAACCCATCGGCTCAGTCGCCCGCCCTGCAACGGCATCAAGCTCCACTCACAACCGCACGAAACGATCCGCACCATGCGTAGCGTCTCCACTAGATTCTGGGTGTCTATGAGCATCTCTGTGAGCTGCGGGTGCTACGCTTGACCAGCGCTAACAGCGTCAAGCGCTCGCAGCGTCTTACAGTATCCTGCACCCTTCCCTCTCTCCCTCTCTCTCTTCTCGCTGCTTCATCTCCGCCAACTATGAGCCGCTCATTGTTCCGATCAACTACGTATCGTGCCGGCTCCTCAGTCTTCATCCAGCTACAGTACGTAGTTAATCCGAGCGCCTGTCGATATTATATTTTGGAACCCCTCCTCCATGCTGGTCTCTCTCTCTCTCTCTCTCCTTGCGCTGACAGGACACGGATTCGCCCGCGCCGACTTCTTGACCAGTGCCAGTCTTTATTCGAATTGATACCGAGTCACGCGGACTCGTCCATCACCGCGGCCGGGTCCATTTAGTTGCGCCGCGCTTCCGCCAGACGCGAGGAACACGCGGCGCCTCAGTCCGTCGCGACCCGTCGAGTACAACCGCGGCTTCTGGTTCCACCCTATAACGGACGCGTCGACTACGTCGGCGTCCGTCGAGCAGGAGGCCCGACTCGATACAGTCCGATCCGGTCAGAGCGGTCGACCTAGCAGACTCCACCATGCCACATTTGAATCGACCCGATCGGGACAGCAACAGCTCGCCGTCTCACCGGACGAGCAGTTGGCGACTAGCAGCAACTCGATGGACGCTGCTCGTCGTCTTCCTCGCGCTCTTGGCGTCGGCTGCAGACGCGCGGAGCAAGGAGTATGTGGCCAAGTCGGGTATCAAGCAGTGGGTCGACCCGGCGACACCCAAGGACAAGTACCACTACACGACATCTCGCGGCCGGCAATGGGACCTGGTCATGAGCGACGAGTTCAATATGCCCAACCGGAGCTTCCGACCGGGCGACGACCACATTTGGACGTCCATCGACAAGCCGGACGGCGTCAACGACGCGCTCGAGCTGTACTCGCACAACATGACGTCGACCGAGTGCGACGACGAGTCCGGCGACTGCTACTTCTACATCAAAATCGTCGACGAGGTCACTTCGGTGCGCGTCTTCAACCAGTTCAAGCACCCGCCCGCGATCGAGAACGTCAACTTCTACTACCGCGCTGCCATGGTGCAGTCCTGGAACAAGTTTTGCTTCCAGGGCGGGCTCTTTGAGGTCCGCGTATGGCTGCCAGGCGCGACCAACAACGCCTCGGGCAACCCAGACCTGCTCACCGGCAAGAACGGTCGCGTCTGGAATCGACAGTTCTACCCGACATGGCCCGGTGTCTGGCTGCTCGGGAACCTCGGACGCGCCATCTTTTCGGCCAGTACGTCGCGTATGTGGCCCTTCTCCTATGACCGCTGCGAGCCGGACGTCTTGGAGCCGCACAACCAACGCATCAGCGCCTGTGACGACGACCCGGGCTACGGTCTGAACCCGAACCAAGGACGTGGAGCGCCTGAGATCGACCTGCTTGAAGGCGGCGGTATCCTCATCTCGTCGTCGCTGCAGCTAGGACCGGGAATGCCGACCGACTTCCGCCTGTTCCCGCCGGAGGAGGAGTATGACGAAGACCCCATGTGCGTGTACGGCTACGTGTGCGAGACCCCGGGCGCCAATTACATGGACGTGCCGACCGATTACTACGAGAAGGAGCGCGGTCACCGATCCTGGTACAAGGGGCTTCGTTACACGGCCAACAACTTCTGCGCGCCGGACCCGACGCTCGTCCAGAGCTACGACGTGATCTCTGAGTCGGTCGCAACGGGTATAACGGAGAACACGTGCACGGTGACGACGTGTCCGGCGTCCAACGATGTCAACAACGACATGGGCTTGATCGACGGCGTCGGGCCGGACCGCTGGGGGATCAACTCGAATGGCACGTGCCACTCGCGCATCAACTCGTACATGGGCGTGTTCCTGTGCGACCCAGACAGTACGGACCAGCGCTGCGAATTCCCGCGCAACGCCACCGACCCGCCGGCGAACGCGATGGACCCGTTCACGTACCAAATGGACGCCATCTCGGCCAACTGGCCCATTCACCTGGCCGCGTACACGGACTACGTGACGTACTCGATCGAGTGGGTCACGGGCGAGGCTGGGTACACGCGCTGGATGGTCGAAGGGCAGGCCGTCTTCGAGGTCACGAGCGAGAGCATCATCAACGTGACGCAAAACGCCAACAACACCAACCCCGTCAAGATCATGCTCGAGGAGCCCATGTACGTGATCTTCAACGTCGCTCTCTCTCGGAAGTGGGCCGTCGCGCCGCCTAATCCCGGTGAAGCTTGTCGTGGTGACGGCACCAACGAAGAGACGAACCGCATCTGCGACTCGTTCCCAATGTACATGAAGATTGACTACGTGCGCATCTATCAGGACATGGGCGACGACCTTTCCGACGACAGCTACATGCAAGTCGGATGTGACCCGGCGAGCCACCCAACGAAGGGCTGGATTGACGGACATGTTGAGGAGTACGCGGATTTCGACAACCCGCTCGTCGAGGTCGCTGGGCTGGCCTACTGCACCTCTGATGACGATTGTACGATCGATCCGAAGACTGCAACTCGACTCACAACTGGAAGATGTATCAACTCGCGGTGCCAATGCCTCCATCCACTGTCTTGGGGCGGCCCGCGCTGCAGCACGGCGTTAGCAGAGGCTGAGTCAGTGACGAGTCTGTCCAAGAGAGTGTACGGACCACCGATGGAGTTCTCGATCGGGCTCGCATGTGTCACGGTGCTCGCAACGCTGTTCTCGGTGTGGCGATCCGTGAACAATCTCGAAAGGGAGACTCAACGCGCCATGCTCGAGAAGAAGCGCGTCATGGCCGCGTCCGCCGCCGCGAACGTCAACGGACCCGTGCCGATCCTCATGCTCGACGACGCCGACCGCATGTCCAAGGACGCAAGCTTCCCGACCGACAACTACAGCCAGAACTTCGTGTGATGCAATGGGGCGGTGGTGCGTGGCGTTCGTGCTCGAGTCGCTTTGTTTATTTAATTTTTGGCAACAAAGACCCCGTTGTGTGCTCACGCGCTGGTATATCTAAACAGTGGATGCTTCACCTGAGGGGCGACGAAGCTAGGCCAGCGCGTACATTTTGACCGGGAAGAGCTCCTTGGGGAACTTCTTCTGCTTCTTCTCGGCCAGCAGCGTCAGCCCCGCCTGCTCGAACAGGCTCTTGTAGTACACCTCCGACCTGTTCACCAAGCCACCAGCCGTTTAGTCGGGAGTCAGCACCTCGCACAGTTCAAACACACCGACACCGTCCACCTGGTGATGCTGCTGTCCTGGTAGTCAATGTCGTACGGGTCGCCCGTGAGCAGCACATTCTCCTTGATGCCGATCCACCCGTGGGGCGTCAGCGCGGCCTTGCAGCGGCGCAGGAAGTGCACGAAGTCGGAGTCCGTCAGGTGCGACGACACCCACTGGATCCACACGAGGTCGTAGCTGCCGGTGGTCGGGTGGAACTCCTGCAGGCCCATGCAGTACAGGTTGCGCGTCTTGGCGAGCAGCGGCGACTGCGCGCCGATGTACTGGCGCGCACCGCGGATCAGCCGCTCGCTCTGCTCGACTAGGTCCACGTGCTCGAACATCGGCAGCAGCAGCATCTTAGACACACGTCCAATGCCGGCGCCGCAGTCGACCGCCACGCCGGCGCGCCACTCCGGCCGCAGCTTGTGCACCGACGCGATGAACTGCGTCGAGTCGCGCACGTCCGCGGGTGACACGTGCGCAAAGCCGCCCAGCACGCCGTCGTCCGTCAGCGGGCAGTTGGCCGCGTCCTCCCAGTAGCCGTTCGCGCTCGAGTACCACGTCAACGTGGACGTCTCCGAGGCGCTGGCTCCTTCATTCACTTCCTGCTTCGTCTCATCGCTGAGGCTGACGCTCGCGACCTTGTCCGTGACGGCGTCGAGCGCCTTGTCCTCGCCTCCGGTCGCGTCCTTGAGCTCTGCCTGCCACATCTCGAACACGCTCCTGGACGAGACAACCAGCCTGTAAATAACTCTAACAACCAGTCGGACACGTGACGGCTGAAACGCACTCGTAGTCGGGGTGGTCGTCCAACTCGTGCGCGGCGTCCAGCGCCTGCTGCACCTTGTTCGAGATAGCGCGTAGCTCCTCCCAGTCCACGCGCACGGACCGCGGCCTGCGCACGGCGGACGGCGAGTCCAGCGCCTCCAGCGGCGCGGGCGGCGTCGCCGTTCTGGTGGTCATTGCTACTGTAGAGCACAGACCGAAGGGATGGAGATGATCACGTTGGACGCGACCGGCCAAGTGTATCCATCCGATGAGCTGAACGGGTGGACGGTATTCACCGGTATACTTAGATACCAGCATAATACCGGTATTGGCACGGATAATGACCCCAAGTTGAAGCGGACGCATCTATTGGCGTGGGCGGTGCAGTGCCGTTCGTCTCTATCAATGCTAATTAAAACTACACAGCCGACTAAAAGAACGTATGGCATACTTTAATACTGCCTCGGTCGGTCGTGGGAACGAGGAGCTTACACGACGGGCCAGCCGGTGGAGAAGTCGATCTGGTTCCATCCGAAGCGCTTGTCGCCGTCCGCGTAGCCGACGCGCGTGTCCACGTAATGATAGTACAGGACGGGGCCGTACTTGGGGTCCTGGTACACGCCCTGGCCGCCCGGGCCGTAGACGTAGCCATGGGATCCGAGCACGACGGTGCCGCCGCCGCTGGTACACGCCTTGCCGCTCTTGTCCTTGAAGCCGCCGTTGGGCGACGTGGAGCGGCACACCAGGATGCGGTACTCCTTGCCGCTGGCCGGGCGCGTCTTGTCGTAGCCGCAGCAGCTACCCTTGGAGTAGAAGAGGTAGTAGTAGTTACCAGCCTTGAACAAGTAGGCGGCCTCGACCACCTCGTTGTCCGACGTGGACACCAACTGCTTGGCCGACCCGGCCGTGCCCGTCGGCGTCGACTTCATCTCGACCTGGTACAGGCCCTTCCAGTAGCTGCCGAACGTCATGTAATACTTGCTGCCGACCTGGAACAGGTTAGGGTCGATGGCGTTGTACGGCTTGGACGCGTCGCTCGTGACGCCGGCGCTGCCAAAGTCCGTCCACGTGCCATAGTCCATGGTGGTCGAGCGCGCGAGGCCGACGGCTGAGCTCTGCGTGCCGAAAGAGCTCACGGAATAGTAAAGGAAGTAGTACTTGCCGACCTTGCGCACGTCCGGTGCCCACAGGTCGTCCTTGCCCTTGAGGTTGATCTTGGAGCCGCTGGGCAGCACGGCACCGACGTACTTCCAAGGGCCCGTCATGGCTGGCGCCGTGTGGATGGCGATCTTGTTGCCCGTCGAGAAGCGGAAGTACGTGCCGTCGTCGCGGCGGATGATGGACGGGTCGTGCGCGTTCGTGCACGTGCCCTGGCAGAGCTTGGGGTTGGCGTACGCGTTGGCCACGTCCGCCAGCAGCAGCGAGAGCGCCGCAAACACCAACAGACACAACGACCGACGCATGGCTGTCTTATTGGGATTTGTGCGTCTTCTTGGTGGTTGGAAGGAAGCAAAAGCCGAAGTGAGCCGAGAGATGGGATCAACCGGGAGAGGGAGAGCGTGAGAGTTATCGAGAGACGGCACACTAGCGGAGACTATACCGAGGACAACTGTCCAGCGCCAACGAGCTGCTGGGTGGGATAAGATGCAGCACGATGCGCAACTCCTCGCTGGTTGTCATTGTCCGCATGCTGATTGTTGAGAACAGTCGCCGATTTCATATGGACGCGCGATTTACTGATAGGCGAATTGCCGCGAGTTGACAAAATGTACTGAAATAAAGTCCCTAAATTTTGACAAGAGTGCGCTCGTCTGATGGTTTCTTTAGTTAGTCGCGGACAAAAGCTACACTTAAATCAGTACTCTAAGGCTTGTGACAGTACGGTTTGGAGCAGCAGGTCTAACAGTAAAAAAAAGCAGCGCCCTTCAACAGTTTTTCTCGTTGTTTGTTGTTATCAGCGCCTGGTTCTTGCGCGAACCGAACAGAAAAATTCAAATGGGTCTCCAGCAGCTTTGAATACGTTGCGTACCAGCATGTATAATAAACTCGCCTGGCAAATCGCGGTGGATGCGAGGCAGCAGCCATCAGATTCTCGTGCTTTGATCACTCGTTGAAGGACTCATGGGGCTGCGCGTTGCTTTAGAGCTCGGCCCAACATGTTGTGGTTGGGAGTACTGGTGAGCAACTGTACAGTACTGGATACGAAGTGCTTGGTTGATCGTTGCATCAATTGAACGCTCGCCCCGACGGACAACCGGTGGATTTGTCCATTTGCATTGATATCATTGAGCATGCCTAATTCATGGCAAGTCATTTGGATGCAGTGCTTTGACCGAGCCGAGCGTTGTCGCGAGCTACACGACTGCCTCTTGGTGTCAGAGACTTGGGTGCGACACCAGCCCCGTCTCTGGTGTTCCAGGCGCGCCAGTCATCACCATCGATGCACTGAGGAGTTAGGGCGCAATCCTGTTCGACTTGCCTGGCCCGGCAATGGCTCTTCACCCGCGACCGCACCAACGTCGACTGCGTTTTCTAATCCAACGCAGCTTCAAACGTTGACGGACTACCGATGGATTGACATCTATAAGTGAGTCCTCGCGGTACGCCTTTATAGGCAGGTCGACATCTATGCCCGATACCTTTACCGGCAACATCCCATCGCGATGGTGTCGCCGTCGTAGCACGAGTGGTTTTGCGCACCAAACAGCTAAAACGTGAGCAGGGTGGTCTCCAGGAACTCGTAGAAGGCGCTGTCCGGGTTGGAGACGAGCTCCTGCGCCGTGCCCGTCTCGACCACGTGGCCGGCGCGCATGACCATGATGCGGTCGAGCTGCAGCACCTGGTCGAGCCGGTGGGTCATGAGGAACACGGTCGAGCACGCAAACTCGGTCGCCACCACGTCTAGCAGCTGCTTATCGCGCCGCTGGTCCAGCGACGAGAACGCCTCGTCCAGCACGAGGACGCGCGACGGAGCCAGCAGCGCGCGCGCCAACGCCAGCATCTGCCGCTCGCCCACGCTCCAGTTGGACCCGTTTTCCGACAGCTTCTTGCCCAGGTCGCGCACCACCACTCGGTCTTGCGTAGCGTCTAGACAGCCGTCTCCACTATCGCCAACAGCGAGGCCGGTGGTTCTCAGTACACGCCATAGCGCAGCGTCATCGAACTCGTCGAACGGATCGAGGTACGTGCGCACGGAGCACCGGTAGAACAGCGGCGACTGAGGAATGACACGCAGACTGGACCGCAAGTTGCGCAGCTTGAGCCGAGAGATGTCCACGCCGTCGATCGTGATGCGGCCTCGTGACAGCTCGTGCATACGGAAGAGCGCCATGACGAGCGAGCTCTTGCCCGAGCCGGTGCGTCCCACGACGCCGACCTTTTCGCCCGCTCGCACGCGAAAGGTGACGCCTCGCAGCGCAGATGTCGAGACTAGATGTGGCTCTGAGTGGCCTCCATGAGACGGTCGAGCGTCGTACCGGAACCAGACGTCGTCAAAGACGATCTCACCTGCCGGGGGCCATTGCTTGCCCACCGATATCTGGCGTATCCGTCCATCGAGAGCTTCATCTTCGGGGATCTGATCAAGCTTGTCGCGTCCTTTGTAGTCGCCTTCTTCTTTATCATCTTCTTCTTCAACGCCCAGCTGCTGCAACTCGAACAGTTCGCGAACCTTGTCGACATACGATACCACCTCAAGCGTACTGACCGACAGCGACGCCAGGTCTCGTTGAGCGGTGAAGGCACAGAAAATGACTAGCCCGAGCGCGCTGGGCGGCACTCTGTGTTCACCGGAGCTGGGGTCCGGCGACCACATCAGGAGGATGCCCAGCAGCAACAAGGGAACCCCCGCGCATAGGCTCGAACGGATCTTCGCCCAGCTCTGGCAAGCGATTAGCACCGCGGACGCGTGCGCGCGGCGGTAGATCAGTTCGCGATGCTGGTGGCTCGCCAGCGCGAGCTGGACGCTTCCGAAGGAGCGGATAGTGGAGGCTCCGTCTAGACTTTCCGAGACAAAAGTCAAGCAGCCCGCGTCGAGTGCCGCGCAGAGCGCCTGCATCTGTGGGAATAAGCGTGCTTCATCGCGCAGTGTAAGCCGCACCATCGTGACGGCGGCGGCAACGAATGTGACACCGACTGCGGTCCCCATGTGATAGCTGATCGTCCCTAGAGACGCCAACAGCGAGGCTGTCAGTCGGAGCAACAGCACAACAGGATACGCCATCTTGGCCTCTGTCATCTGCAGATTCTGCGAGTATCGCGTCAAGATGTCGCCGATCTGCGCGTGGTAGAAGACGTACATTGGCGCGCCCAACAATGACAGCGTTGTGTCTCGGAACACCGAGCCGGCAAATTCAGCGATGGCGAAGAAGATAGCGAATGTTGCCAACAGCAGCGACACAAAAGTGCTCGCTATAAGCGCACCGTAGATGAAGGCGGGGTTCAGCGCTTGCGCCCACGCCTGGGTGATCGGGGACACGTCGCTCCAATGCGCAAGCCAGAAGTTGCGCGCGAGCAGCAGAGCTCCGTACAGATACATCAACACGACAGCGCGGGGCGTCGCGAGCTTAATAGCGGGGTGACTGGCGAGTTGGTTGACGATGTCGCCACCAGAATACGGTTGCCAAGAGCGCGGCCGTGACGGCGCGTTCATGTGCTGCTGCAACGCGCCAGCCGTGGCAGAAACACTCAAATTAGCGCTGCCACTCCTGTTCGTCACACTCAAATCGACAGATTCTGGCTGCGGAACAGGGAAGCTACGCTCGGGGTCGGTTGGTTGGCCCGCACACTGTACACGAGACGTTGATCGCCACGGCGGCACTGACGTCAGCCGCCGGACACGACGACTGACGGCACTCCGGGGGTCCTTAACCGTCTCCACCACCCTCAGATCGCTCACGTGCCACACTCGGTCAGCAAACTCGGACGAGATCACCTCAGGGTTGTGAGTAGTGACCACGACGGCCTTGTGCTTGAGCAGCTCGAGGAAGCACTTACGGAACATGTCGCTCTGCACGATGGCGTCTGACGTCGAGAGCGGCGCGTCCAACAAGTAGAGGTCCGCGTCGGCGTACAGAGCGCGAGCAAGTGCGATCCGAGCTCGCTGGCCACCCGATAGATTGATGCCTTTCGGTCCTACGACCGTCGCGTCACCGTTCTCGAAGGTTTCAATGTCTTCGACCAGACAGCAAGCGTCTAGCACGCGCGCATACCGCTGATGATCAAGCGGGGCCCCGAAGAGAATGTTGTCCCGGATACTGAGCGACTGGAGCCATACGTCCTCGGAACAGTACGCGATGCGGCACGCGCTCGACACGAAGACCCGTCCACGCAGCCGTGTGGCCTCACCGAGGAGCGCCTTCAAGAGCGTTGTCTTGCCTGCGCCAGCGGGTCCGTGAACGACGACGAGTTCACCTGCTCGAACTTGGAGGTTGACGTTAAGCAGGATGACGTCCAGCGGGTCGCGCGCGTCGCAGAAGACGGTGCGTTCAATACGAACGATAGCACCACTATCACTGCCAGCGAGGGTTGTCCAGTCGACGTTCGGCATCTGACTCTCGCGATGCATCCGCAGGTACTTGTCCATCTTGTAAACCCCCTTCTTGCCCTCCAAGACATGCCGTAGAGCGTGTGTGAATGCGTACACCTCGCGCCGGATCTGTTCGAAGAGCACGAGGGCAGTAAAGGCGGTCGCTGGAGAGAAGCCGCTTGTTGAGCTCGCGAGTGACGTTAGTATGACGACCGACACCGCCCCCGGTGACTCCCAAATCGCGCAGTACAGCAGGCAGCGCAGCGTGAGCATCGCGTTCAGCTTCCTCTCCTCTTTCGCGCGCGCCCACGCGATCTTGTCGAACATTTTGCTTTCCCAAGCTTGCAGTTTGATGGCTTGGATGCTCTTGACGGCCTCTGTCACGGCCGCAAGCGTGCGCTGGCGCTTCTTGGTGCACGAGTGCGTGCGTGAGGCCGTCGCTGATGACAGCAGCAGCATGATCAAGCACACACCAACCAGAGAGGAGGCGAGCATCCGCGCACTCACGTGCAGCGAGCGATTCAGCAGCAGTAGGAGCACCATCAGTTGCGTCGCGGCCATCCACAGACCGTGAAGTAGCTGTAATGCAGCTGCAATAGCCGGCACATTGGACGAGTAGAGCGTCGCGATCGTGGCCACAGCCGTCTGCATCCCGTGCGCCCGCACCGTCGGCGTCAAGAGCGCGTCTTCAAACAGAACCGTGCGGATCCCCGTCGTGACGCGGGTGGACGAGCCTGTCATGACCAAGCGCGCCTGCTCCCGCAGCACCGTGTCCGCGACCATGGCGGCGTAGAGCATCGCTAGTAGCGCCGGCACGCTCTCGGTTGTTGTTCCTGACGCGGAGCCGTCGACGCGCATGACGACCGTCAGCAGTTGGAAGAGCAACAGCGGCGTGCAACACGTCGCGACGACCGCCACGAAGGATAGCGCGCCGCTGACGAGGACTGCGCGTCGCTCCGTCCGCCATACGGCGCGCGATAAACTCTGGGAGGCTGCGTAGGCCTCATGGAAGCGCTTGACGGTCGCCGCGTCGGTCGAAGCGGTGATGTTGTCGCCGAGAAGGGACAGGTCGTCGAAGGAGAGCGGGCGCTGGGCCGAGCGCGCGAACAGGGGACGCACGAACAGGAAGAGCAGGCGCGACGCGACCTTGTGCTTCTCATTTGTCGACACCGGCGGCGGCGGCGCAGCGCGCGGGCCGTCGCGCGCGCTGGGAGAAGCGTCGTCCATCCCGTTCTGCTCGTGCGTCGTCGATCAATGATGCACTGTCGCGTTTGGACTCTTCTCACCGGATAGGACGCGATACCCTTCTCTATACTTTGAGCAGCATTGTAAAGTGCCGAACAAAACTTTAAGAACGCCCTAAAACGTGTCGTATCTCGGCAACCACTGCACTTTGGAGGATGCCGTTTAGATAAGTTGTTGTTTAAAGTTAAATTTAGGGCTGACATGGGACGAGAGCTGCTGTCTCGGGTGGCTCTCACACAAAGAACCGATATTGGCAAGCAGACAAAACGAAAGAACAGATCCAAATGCAAAAACCTATATTATCAAAATGGTGGTAATTTGCCAAACGAATGGAACTCGTGGCTTACACGCGGTCATCCTGGAAATGGACCTGGGCCCAGCTGTGGAGGACGAGGAGCGCGGACACATCAAGGGCCTTCGCGAGGCGGGGCTCTCGCTCAGTGAGGTGGCAGCCATGGTGGGCCGGTCGACGAGCTGCGTGTAGGGCGTCGTTCGCGGAGACGATGGCCCAAATACCAAAAAGCCAGGGTACCTCGCAGCTCTCACGGGGCGCGAGGTGCATCTAATTGTGCGCGCCACCGCCACCGGTAAGTACACCGCCGCGCAGTTGAAGGTCATGTACAACTGCGCGTGCGACGTACGTACCGTGAGACGGCTTCTTTCTCGTGTAGACTGGCTAGTCTACACGAAAATGGAGCAAACTCTCGACCTAGCACCTGCCCACCGCGCCGCACGCTGAGTGTGGAGCAAGCGTATGGTCACCCAGGCGGACTGGGAGTACATCGGTTTCTCTTATAAAAAAAAGTTATACCTAAATGAACCAGACGGGTTTAAGTTGTATTGTCGGGACTTACGACGCCTCCCTCGTTCGTACGTAGCTCGGCTGAATGGCGGTGGTTCGGTGATGGTCTGGGGTGGGTTCTCTGCTAAAGGGAAGACAGAGCTGGCGGTGTTGGTTGGTAAGCAAGCTTCGCCTGACTTCGTATACACTGTCTGAATATCTGTTCCCTTTCGTTGATTTCCGTCATAGCCGGTTGTTTGTCTTCCAACAAGATAATGAGCCTACTCACTCATTGAAGCTAATCCACGAATTCCTGGATGAGATGCAAGTGGAGGCGATGGATTGGCCGGCCCGGTCGCCTGACCTGAATCCAATGGAAAATGTGTGGGATGCTCTATCTGCCACGGTGCACGCTAATGGCAAGCAGTACGCGTCGGTGCCCGCCTTGATCGATGCGACCTGCGTTGCATAAGTGAGTATCGACAACGAGCTTCTCCAGCGTCTCATCGCGTCTATGCCCTCCCGGTGTATCGAGGTCATTGAGCGCCGCGGCAGCAAGACCCATTACTAGGCCTATGGTCATCATTCTGATAATATAGGTTTTTGCATTTGGATCTGCTCTTTCGTTTTGTCTGCTTGCCAATATCGGTTCTTTGTGTGAGAGCCACCCGAGACAGCAGCTCTCGTCCCATGTCAGC